>CAXIES010000017.1:0-82579 GCA_964023965.1 Melinopterus prodromus
ATCAACGCAATGACATTCGCTAAGTCAAATTCATACCATCCATCTATAATGGACCCTGAAGACTTGAAACAACAAGAACTTGAAGTCCTCGAAGATACCTGCCTCATCAAACTAACGCCGGATTGTTCACTAAATGCCGATGGTATTATCCTCAGAACATATGAAACCCACTACAGGACAAACAGCAGACCCGAAATCCCGGACATCAACCTCACTCTACAAGGGACTCAACTGCCGACCTCGAAAACAGATTTCAAGGAACTACAATCAGTACACCTGGAGAACATCACTAAGATCACCAAAAATCTAGATGACCTCTCCGACGACTTACGTCAACTGCAGGATCCTGAACTTCACGAAAGGCCAATAACAGTTTGGACAATTGTTCTATATATTTTAATATTTTGTATTTTGCTAGGTGTATTAACAAAGCGCTATTTCCAAACATGTGCAAAGGCAGCAAACACCGACCCTTCGAACGACCTCAAGGCCGCCGATAGCAAACCAGAGGCCGCCCACGGTAATCCAGAACCCGAGAGTCATCACCTGACCTTCTCAAAATGAAGCTCCAGATGATGCTTCCCTCTTCGGCAGGAGGAGTTATGCGACCGACAATTATAGTAGTAAACGCTTATGCAGCAAATAGTCTTAGATAAGAATGTTTCATATAAGGCACGCACGCGAAGATACGTCGTTAGTTCTTCGTCGTTAGAATCACGCTTAGACGCTTTCCGCTAAATTCGCTCAATAAATTTGTAACCAAATAAAGTGAATAAGTAGACTTTTATACTTTTTAAAAAAAGATGTTTTTATAAAGAAAATAAAACTCGCTCTAGTGCGGCAAATTACAAAATACAAATTATAAATAAAATAAGATCACCAATTTGATTGTTTGTTGATAAAAAATATCAACCTGTCTTTATATCTAATTCTAAAAACGATAAATTGAGAAAATTGTAAATAAAGTATAGCGATGAGTGTAGTTTTATTTTAATATGTTGGTACGGATGACACATCTATAGTGTCATGAACAAATATAAATCTGTCAGAATTTGAATTAAACTTGAAGTTTCGTCACAGTGGTACCAACCTAACATTTCCTATACAGAAATATAACCATATTTATTTTTTAAATACATGTTTCTCAAAAAGCAACACAATAGACGCTGATGTCACTCCTCCCAAAAAACTAGATAGCGCAACTTGTTCACGTGCGACGGCGACGCTTCGTTGACGCGCCGCATCACCGCTCGTCGCGCTATTCGGTACTTTCGGCACTTGTGACATAAATAATTATTATTCTAATGACGTAGTGTAGGTAGTGTCAAGTGCTGATGCTTTGACAATACCTACGATTTATCTGAATAAAATAGATTTTCATGCAGCTAAACTATGATAACTATGATAAAGTTATGTGCCTGGCCACATCAGATTTTTTACTTTATCATACGCAGTATGATGAAGTATTGTAATCGTGCCGAAAGAAAAAATTGAGATTTTAGCGGAAATAGGTCTTTATGGGTCCCCTGAACATTTTTGACCAAGGTACAAAAGAATGTCTGTGTGTGTGTATGTATGTATGTCTGTGTGTAAACGATTTTTGTAGGTATCGAAACGAAAGTTCATATTTAGAAGTTTTCTTACCAAACTTAGAGCTGAAAAGCTTTTGGTAGAAAGGGGTCCAAAGGAACTGGTAGTTTATTCTAAGCCTTTTTGAAAGATTTTGGAAATGAGCCGCCATTTCTGTAATTTCGACAAAATAGTTAATTAATAAATTAAAGTAGAGGAAGTTTTGAATAATTTATGCCTATGACATTTTTGGTAAAATTAATAGTTTAACTTCAAGAGCAAATTCTATTTGACCGAGATCGGTCGCATCTGCATTGATATGAAATTACATAGTAGTCAGGATTTTGAAAAATATTTTTTTGTATGTGGTAGAATCCATATTGCAAGTCGTATTATGATTGTTCGTAGTCAAGGGGGTGAAATAAACCTCTTAATTCTTGCTCTTCAGTTTATTTTGGTTTTATAAAGGATACATGTTTCGGCTATAATGAGCCTTCTTCAGTCCTAAATCTACAAACAATTAACAAAGTCAACGAATATACATAATTGTGCAAACTTAACCTAAAAGAACATAATACAAAATTATGGACACCTACTGTCTAATTTGCGGAGAATCATACAAAAATAATGCCTTTGTCGAAGTCTTCTGTTGCTGTTGTGTATCATGTCAATATTTCACGTGTAAAAGAACCATAAATCAGTTGGATAAATAAGGATTAATTATCACAAATCAAAGCACAAGTCGGCGTCTGTTGTGAGAAATGAGATACCACAGACTAAAGAGACAACGCAGTCAATGTTAAAAAGTTGACGTCAACAACAAGTGAGATAGGTACATATATATCTCTTCTTCTCACTCTTCGAACATGGCGCTAGGGGCACTGCTAGCAATTCCCGCACATTCCCGCCATATTCAAAATCTGAAGTTTGAAACACTTTATTGTAAAATGTAATTTACAGCGTATTATCAATTATATAATGTTAAATATACAAACAAACATCAAAACTGATTGTTGTTAAGTATAATATAACAGTATATAATATTAATAATACTGTAAATCACATCATACAATATATACTTAAAATAAAAACAATAATAATGGTTCCAATACTATCAAATAAAACAATAATATGAATACAAAAATATAAGAAGCTTTATTAACTTAAATAAATTTGAAGAGGCAATAAAATCTTGATTACTGGGCAAAAACCGCATGTTACCTTTGAAATAGTTAACGTTTCGCACTGTGTTGCAAGAGGCTTTTTCAGGAGTAAGTATTGAACCAATGCCACGAAATACTTTGTTCGATATTTAGTCCTGAAGATGCCTCTTGCAACACAGTGCCAAACGTCAACTATGCAAAATGTAGACTATGTCAATAATGCAGTTTTCAACCGGAATTCAACATGTAAATGACTTAGTTATTTAGATTTTACACTGAACATCCAGGTATAAGATTATAACTATAAGAAACACTTATTTTAAACACATATAACAGAACAGTTTGAAATAACAAAAATGCAGGTAAAATGTAGTGCCTAGACGTGTTGCAACTTTTTTTGTTTGCGGTCCATGTAGATTTTAGTTCTTAAGTCTCTAACTTGTCTTGTACAATACCATGGGATAGCTATCCTACAAGTACTCCGAATTATCATTGATTTTACAAGATTGTGGTGAGTTTGACAAGTGAGAAATGTAAAATCAATTTCTTCATTCCAAGCAGCAGCAATTATTGTTTGTAACTTCTCATGTCTCAAAAGATCAGGTAACTTTGTCTCCAGCAATGTTACCGCACACCCAACTGCCACCACCATTTTTTCTGATGGGTACATAAGTCTGTTTTCCTTGTCTGAAAACTCTTTTGCAGCAATAAATTGATTGCACGGAAGCAGATTGTCACCACAAAGTGCTGTGTTACAATTATCACAAGATACGTGTTTCACAATGCCTCTGACGATAAATCCTGCAACATACGCCACAGACAGTGTCTCCAGTGCACCGACACTAACGGAGCCGTGAATGTCATTCACTATCCGCTCAACATCAGCTTCAGTGGACAAGCACTGCAGCTGTGAAGAAGTAGCCTGCGACGCAATGTTAGTATCTTTCTCTTCGTCATCAACTTGTAGAAAATTTCGCAAATTGGTGAGTACTTCAAACTCATCTTGTTCGCAATTTGACCCAGCTAATGACTGCTTTGCTAAGCCATTAATAATTTGCGTCTTAAGGGAACTGGTAAACTGTGATACTGTTGGGTTTTCATTGTTGCCACAACCTGCTCTAATGCACCCAAACAAGTTTTCTAGTGCGTCTTGATTTAGTAGCCTAGGTTTGAAAGATTCCACTCCTACGGATAGAAGTTTACTCCGTATACCTATAAACGCCTTCAGTGTGGTCATCCATCCTCGTTGTGATGGAGGCTTCCATGGATGAGGATTGGAAATGTCAGATGCCTTTCGGATATATCGCCATTTGCTAACTTTTTGATAGCAGTCCTCCCAGAATTTCTCATGTCCAGAAGCCTCTGTGACGATTGTCCTGTAAAAAGTAAAAAACATTATAAAAATGCATACATAATATTAGGTAACACAAAAGAATTTCAGCAATGATATTTATTTTTACAGAACAGTTTCTTCAGTACTTTAATTGGCAGTGGTTTGGCATCTCTCAAAATGTACGAGTTTTAGCTAGGGTTGTTATGTTTAAAACACATTCTTTTAAAACAGTGTTATAAACATGTTTTAAAACAAATATTTTGTTTTTAAAGTTAGTTTGAAACATTTTTTAAACAGTTTGTTTTAAACATCTTGTAAACTACCGAATTTTGATCAGCATATTTAATTATTTAATCAGAGTTGTATGCTAGTCTTTACGATTGATATACGTAAACCAATTAAAAAAATTAAAAGTAATTAAAATGTTGTATTTATTAGTCAATTAAAATATGCTTCAAAAATATAGGAACACAATAACAGTGATGTATGAGAATTAAACCATTTCTCACCTGTAGTGTTTGTCATTTACTATGGATGAATAGCGTCCGTTGAGACTATCGAACAGTTGGTCAACATCATTCACGAAAGTTGCAGTAGCTAAGGCTCTGGAGGGCAATTGATCTATTAAAGAAATTAAATGAATATTATTGGAGTAATATTTAACAACATTTTAACAATCTTACCATGCATCACTAAAGTATCGATAACAATTGATGTTGATCGACTCAATGTCTTTGCTGCCGCATCCACTTTCATTGCTGATTGGCGTAAAGGTACTAAGAAATGATCTTTGATTTTGTGAAGCATCCTAAAAATCAGGCGTCTTTTTCTGTCGCTATCAACAGCAGTCACAATATCTGCCCATCTGGCCTCCATGATCTGCTCGGATTCGTCCACACTGATAGTAGGCAGCAAAATATTGTGCTTTCTAAACAGATTTCTTGTACACTTTAATAAGTGCGGTACGTCATATATAGTATAAATTTGGTTGCTATCGATGACAATGTATGGATTGGTACAGTCCGATCCCATTTTCCCCAAAGCCTTTACGTTGGCTGTTCCCATGTCACACACTGTCGCTATCACAGGAATATTATATTGATGGAGTGTTACAATAATGTCTCTTACGATTCTGCTCAATTTTTCTGATGAAATACCATTTCGGGTGAAATAATATGCTATCGGCTGCTTCCACGGTTTTGAGATGCCTTGGATCATAAACACCAGCGCGTATCTTGCCAATAAATCCGTTCTTTCGCCATTTCCTAGATCCTCGACACCTTCAATGCAGTCCTTGCTCTTGTTATATTGCATATGTTCACGAATGGATATTTCATCAAACGTCAGCGTGCAGTATTGTTCTGTTTCTTTGTATGATCCCATACATTCTCCTAGATGCTTCAAAATATGTTTGTTGATTCCCACTTCGAATGGAATCTTTCTCAATAAACGAAGTAATGTATCTCTCGTGGGCAAAGCTGTCATTTTCTCGAGTAAGGCGTAACATTTAGGGCTTCGTTTGTAGAGGGCGAGGGCCAATATTTTTTCGTCATCTGTCCATCTTCTACCATGAGGCAATTTTTTCCCACATCTAATTTGTCCAAGAATAAAGGTGACACTTGTTTTTGAGAGGTTCTTCATTATTGTTTGCATAACTTCTACTTCTCCGACCTTTGAAAATAATTTACTGTAAGACTTTCTTCTTAATTTGCTCTTCTTCTGTAACTTTTTGAGTTGACTGATCTTGCCTTTTAATGTTCTATGTAGGTATTGTTCCCGTGAAGTGGCAGACTGATTGCTCAATACTTGCTTTTCTTGTACTTCCGGCGTCCGTATTTCCGATTGTATTGGAACTTTACTAGAACAAGGTGTTTCTACGGGAGGTGTGTGTTCTTCACCTAGTCTCTTCAGCTGAGAGGCATCCTTTTGCACACAGCTAGAGCAACTAGCAGCTTGCATACGCAACTCTCCACTTTCAGATTGCACTTCCATATCCGTATCTTGTTCTTCGCCGGTTGGATTCTGTAAAACACAAATATGTATTAAAACACTGGAAATTATGTAGCTATAATAAGTAACTTACATTTGCAATTGATTCGCTTATAGTTTCTTGATGAAGAACACGAATGGTCGGTGTTGCATCTTTTCTTAATGTCAGAGAAAACATTTTTGGGACGAAATTATCTCCGGAAAAATGTTTGTTACAAATTCGTATCTTGCTTGTTAAGACTCCCCGGGGTACCATTCCCATATTAACTTGCCATTGATTGGATCTAAATTTTAAATAAATATATTAGTAAGAATATGGGTCTAACAAATTTTTTACAACAGATAGGGGAAAGATAGTGGTCATGATAATGCAATTGATAACCTTTTTTAATAGATGTTCTGAAAACTGAAGGAATTGAGTAAAAATTTATTTAAAATTGCTGTGAAGTTTTTGTGTGTCAACTAAACCCCAATGCAAAGGTATTGAAAATAAAATTACATATATCGACTTATACAGTTATTTATTAACACGTTGACTGCCAGTTAGGAGATATTTCAATAGAAATCCTACGAGTTATCTCGTAGTTGGTAGTCAACCTGTTAATATTAATTTTAGTTATTTATGCAAACAGGTACCATCGGTTTCAAAATGTATTGAACATTATTGCCACGGCTTGAACTTAACTTCGAAATTTAAATCAAAATTTTAGCTCTTTAGATCTTTTGATATGTAAAAAACAAAATGCTATACGTGTATTTATGTAGGACTTTGCGAACACAATGAAGTATATAGTTTCTGCGTAAATGTAAATATGTGATAATTACATCAAAAGTAATAATTATGATGTGAACACATCGATAGTTTGTTAAACCTTCACTCTACAATTTAAAAGGTGTGCCGTTTCTATGATAGCTATGTCGGTGCTTACTATGGTTAAAACTTTCTGATAACATAATAATTTTAGTAAAATGTACTCACCGCTCAAGTTGTCTTGGAAAACAAAAGATTTTCTCTACTTCCTCTTCTGAATTCCCACACACTATACAAAACATTTTGCGCACTTGTTGGTAGACTTCATGTGAATTGAAAATGGGGGATACACAACCGTAGATTGATGCACTACCAACTTCGTACATTTGACGCAACGCCATCTATAGAATTCTTTTGTAACATGCAGTAGATTAGGTATAGAACCCTGTTAAACAACAGCGCCTCTGGCGCCGTGTCCCACTGCAGAAGACAAGGAAGGTCTTATTGGAATATCCTATAAACTAACATGAAATAACGCATAGGCCGGGTAGAGGGACACTTTCCCTATCTCACTGCGGTGTCTGCTTAGTCTGTGTGAGATACATATCTAGTGGCATCTGGTGGACGTTAAAAGAAGCAAAATCGAAACTGAAATTATGTGTGGATTGGCATAGGCAACTCGTTGTGTATGTGGATGTATGTGATTGCCTATGTATCTAGGCGTTTATGAAAAATAATTATAGTTGGTGGGAAAATTATAAGTTTAAATATGTGAATAGCGGTCTTATAAAGAAGTCTGTTTGTTCGTTCATTAAAGATCTCATTGGGTCTCGATTGTTCTTATAAATGTGTAGTTGCTCTGTGAGATCCATCTTTAGTCCTTTGTTACACTTATGTATGATTTTGAAATCATTGTAATTTATCTTATGTCCCGTTTGTATGGCATGTTGATAGATATTTGATGAAGTACGGTTGGCATGTTCTCGTAATCGTTTTTCAATTGGTCTACCTGTTTGGCCTATATAAATAGCATTACAATTTGAGCAACATACAGAGTATACACCACTTTGCATACCTGATGGGGTCTTATCGTATCTGAAGTCTGATAGCTTCTTCAAGATTTGGTTTTTATTTACATAAACCGGCCTAACGTTATATTTGGTCATGATTTTGCCAAACTTGATATTGATGTCGTTAAATGTGAATGATTTATAAACTACCGGGTCTTCGTGTTTTGTAGTGGTATAGAGTGGATCTTTCTTTTTTCTAGTTTTGTATATCATTGTTCTTATCTCTGTTTCAGGAAAACCATTATCATTTGCCAGTTTTGTTATGAATTGTAATTCTTTTGTTCTTGCCTCATTATTTATGGGGTAATTCAGTGCCCTATTGATGAAAAATTGGAAAGCAGCCATTTTGTGACTTTTATGATGGTTTGAATCAAAAGGTATTATGGTTGTGAATGACGATGGTTTCCTGTAGATATCGAACTGTAGAATGTTGTCTCGGTTTAACACTGTTATATCTAGAAAATTTAATTTTCCATCTGTTTCCATCTCTAACGTGAAATTCAATTTAGGGTGAATGTTATTGATGTATTGTAACATGTTTTGTATTTCGTTTCTGTTCCCCTTCCAAAGTACAAATATGTCATCGACGTATCTGACCCACTTTAAAATATGATTCTGAAAAGGATTTTTATTGTTCAAGATATGTTCATTCTCAACAAAGTCTAAGTAAACGTCGGCAAGCCAACCAGACAACGACATTCCCATCGGCAATCCTTCATTAAACTTGTAATATTTATTATTAAACTTACAGTAATTCTGGCTCAGAACATGGGCAAGAAGTTTATTAGTATGATCTATCGTTGTCCGGTTCGTAAAATGTTCCTCTAGTAATTGAGAAACTAGCTTCAACGTGATGTCCACGGGTACATTAGTGTATAAATTAGATACGTCGAATGACAACATTGTACAATTATTTGTGTCAATATCTTTTACCGATTCTATGAAATGTGAGGTGTTAAGTAATGAAAACTTTGGCTTGAAATCAATTGATTTAAATATTCTGAGTAAAATCTTGTTAATCTCTGTGGTGGGCGAGTTGCAACATGACGTGATGGGACGCATTGGCATGTCAATCTTGTGGATCTTGGGTAGGGCATACATTTGGGGTATCGAAGGATTCATGGGGATAAAATGGTTGTATTTGGTCATGGAAAATTCCAAAAGTGTCTCTTTACATTCTTTGATCACGGTCTTAGTTCTACTGATTATATTATTAAGAGGGTTCTTTTTAATCTCTGTGTAGTTGTTATCATGCAAAAATTTTTCAGTTTTTTCTATATACATCTCTTTGTACATCAGAACGATGCCGGCATTTTTGTCTGCTCGGACATAGTAAGCTTTGTCTTCTCTTAGTTTATTTTTTATGGCCTCTAAAGTCTCCCACTCTTGATTACTTTTGTGGTTAGGTTGTAGTTTTTTATTGTTATTATACATTCTTTCCTGTTTCTTAATAAACGGAATAATCTCGTTTTTAAAATTATTATATTGGGGGTGTTTACTAATGGCAATATCAAGTTCAATAGTTGTATCGATTATGTTGCATTGAGCCGGCAAAGCATACTTATGTCCTTTGTTTAACAATTTGATTTCGTCATTGTTAAAATTAATACTCGTTAAGTTAGATGATACCATTATTCAATTCGTGAACCCTACCGTGTAAGTCGTTGTCGTGTTTGAGGTTGTTGTTCTCTCTTGTGTGTTTCTTCTGTTTTCTAAGATTATTCAGCTTGTTATTCTTCTTCCGTCGGTCCTCCATGCTGTGTAATATTGCTTCATATTTTTTTGTGTTGTCACATTCGAAAACAGCTGATCTCATCAGAGGTTGGAGAACCACTATGGAACGTTGCCGCTGTTGTGCGGCAAATTATAAAATACAAATTTCAAATAAAATAAGACATCAATTTGATTGTTTGTTGATAACAAATATCAACCCGTCTTTATGTCTAATTGTACAAACGATAAATTGACAAAATTATAAATAAAGTATAGCGATGAGTGTAGTTTTATTTTAGTATGTTGGTAGGGACGTGTCATGAACAAATATAAATCTGTCAGAATTTGAATTACCTTTTTAAGGTGCGTTTTCATTAGTGATAATGGCAGTGGTAGCAGACGCCGATATAGTATTTCCAATAGAAAGTTGCTAGTGACTCATGTTTATGTACATGCAAACTAATATGTGCCATTATGACGAAATGTAAGAAATACTATAATTTCGTATTCTACCACCGCCATTAGCTACCATTACCTACCAATCGGAACGCACCTTTAAACTTGACGTTTCGTCAAAGTGGTACCAATTACTATACAGAAATCATTTATTAATTTTTTTAAATACGATCTCTTAAAAGGAACATAATAAACGTTGATGTCGCTCCTGCCAAAAACTAGATAGCGCGACTCGCTCACATGCGACGGCGACACTCCGCCTTCGGTGACGCGCCGCATCACCGCTCGTCGCGCTATTCCGTACTTTCGGCATTTGTGACATAAATAACTATTATTCTAATGACGTAGTGTAGGTAGTGTCAAATGCTGATGCTTTGACAATACCTACGATTTATCTAAATAGAATAGATTCTCATGCAGCTAAACTATTAATTTTATATATTGTATGATAAAGTCATGTGCCTGGCAACATCAGATTTTTTTTTTCAAAAACTAGGCACAGCTTGGTACTTCTACTTCGGATTGTACAAAAAATCTGATGTCGCCAGGCACATGACTTTATCATACTATATATGAAACTAATAATTTAGCTGCATGAGATTCTATTTGATCGAGATCAGTCGTGTTAGCATTAAAATAAATCTAGTAGCCAGGATTTTACAGATACATATTTTGATTGTTTGAGTATTGTCAAAACATCAGTATTTGACACTGAAAATAGAATAAAATATGAATGAAAATAGCTGTCAAATCCAAAATCATAATTTTTTTCTTTCATATTTAGGAATGTTTAAAGTAAAGGCTCTGAAACAGTTTTTTGATTCTCACAAGTTTTACGGTTTAATTACAACTTGAAAATGTGCTTTCAATATTAGTTTATTTTCGTATAATGCTGGTGTGGACTGTGGAGGCTAGATAATAGTAGGAAAATTAAAATATTTTTTTGCTCTTGGTTTTGGTTATAACCAACGTTAAAATCATTAGATTACGTTGGGAGATTTGGCAATTTTTCCCAATTATGGAAAATTTCAGTGGCGTTTGGAGATTTACGGAAATTATTATCAGGTCTAAGTTTTTTTATTGCTTCCTTTCTATTTAATTTATTACAATATTGATCAAATTTGTGACATACAAATAATATATGGTCGAAAGATATGAAATAAGCATTTTTCTTCTCTGGTCTTATTTTTGTATTGTTGTAACTACATAAAAATTGTGGTTTTAAATTAGCTGTATTTTTTTTATTCTGACGAAAAATAATGGAGATATTTTGCTGGTCAAACTGGGGAATAATATTATTTAAGAGAATATCATTTAAACCTGGCAACACTGGCTGCGGGTTTTGTCACACCTGATTTGCTGCTCCTCTCAATATATGCATTCTTAAACATATCTACTAGAACGAGCGAAATAGGAATCACATAGTATACGTGGTATTTGGGAATTGATCACAAAACTGCACTGTATTTGTGGCTCTACACAACCACTATAAGGAATTTGCAACATTCTTGTCAAAAAGACACAGTTTTTAACAATTATAATATAATAATGTTGTTTTATCCATATGACGAGCAAAGAAAATTTTATGTTAATTTCTCGACTGAAAAATAACCACTTATATTTTTTTTATGGCTACATTGTTTTCCTAATTTTTGATGAGATTCCTTAGACCTGAAACTTAAGTAGAGTAACTTGTTTTTTTGTAAATCATTGTGAGAGGTTATTCACCGAATGAAATGTTGAAACTGTTTCATCAAGTAAAAGTAGTACCTATTCTTTGATATATCAACATTTCAAAACAACTTTTTTTTTTAAGGTTTCGAGTATTGTAAATATGACTTGGGTGCAACCGAGGGTTCTGGATAGATCTCAGACAACAAGATTAACAAGTATGGTCGAAAGATTGAACAACTGGTGTAAATACGATGGAAAATTTGCTGGAAGAGAAAGCCTCTGAAATATTGACGCTCTAGATTTAACATTGCTTTGTAATAACATTAAATTATATATACATATATGTTCTGTCGTATCTAATTTCTTTTTATATACTATATTTTTTGATTTGATATGTCTTTATCTCGAGCTAGTAAATTTTCTTTTAATTTTTGTTGTATTACTATGTAGAAGACGAGTCTGGTCTTTTTTCAAAAATACACTATTTGTTTAATTTTGGTATTTGGGGTGTTAAAATAACGTTTTGACGTGGTAAGTATGCTATAACATTCACTTTTAATACTCAACACTTAACATTAACACATTAACTGCCAGCCATGAGATATCTCAATGGCAAACCTACGAGTTATCTCGTGTTTGGCAGTCAACATGTTAATCAAAATAAATAAATTGATAGTTTGATGTACTTTATTTATTTATAGAAAAAACAACAAAAATAATATGTATGGCACATTACATCAGTATATTATAAAAAAATATGAGAAGAACATTTGAAAATATAGAACACAAACTAATTGAGAACAGTGAAAACATAGACATATTCCTTAGTTTAATTGTAGTTATTAATAGTTTAATCCGTATGCTTAATTTTGTAGCAATCCATGATAGCTATCGCTGGCCAATCTTTTTTCTTTAGCACAGGTGGAAGTTTAAACATTGAATTTCTATTCGTATCATATTGAATCTGCTCGTGTCTGCCAAGAATGTTAACGCATCCAACATTATTTAAGGGGCTCTTTTCTTCGAACGTGTATAAAATGGGCTCCCACACGTTCCTACGAATATTAAAACGTTCCCAGGCAGATCCTAAAATTAAATTAAAACATAATTTTTTGGGTTTTTGTTGCTATGATTGGGAATCTTGCCTTTAGGAGATGTGTATATGTACCCATCCAGGACAGCCACGCCATGGTTCCATCTTGGTTCGCTCATGGATGGTGCAATAGACCATTTGCCTTCACGTGGGTCAAATATTTCCATTGATTTTAAGGCCTGGTTACCATCAGTCAAACCGCCAATTGCATAGATACAATTATCTCAAAAAATAAATTTATATGTTAGTAAATCTGTAGTTTTCTGTTTGATCTGAGTTACCACTGACAGCTAAACTGAAACATGCTCTATTGTTTTTCATAGGCGCAGACGATATGTAACTAGCAGTTACCGGATCAAACTTGTAGACGCTGGTTATATAGACTTCGTTATCTGATTTGCCTCCACAGATGTATATTGAGTTGTCAAAAGAACACACTCCTACAATGATCACTTACAACTGATTTCATATTAAATCATTTTCTGTCTGCATTTGTGTTACCGTGGGCAGATATTTCAAGTGGCATAGATGTTGTCATAGTCCAAGATTCCTTTAACATATCATAATATTCCACTGATGATATCCTATTCGTAACACCACACCCTCCGAATGCATATAAAAGTTGCCCGAAACCAATAATATTATGGCCCGATCTTATAGACTGCATCGATGGAAAAGAATGCCATGAATTGGTTCTTGGATTATATATTTCACAATCAGCAACCCTCCTTTCTATGTTATTGTAAAACCAAAGATATTAATTTAATGCACTTATAGTAATAGTAATTTATTAACGAATTTCATCATTTAGAAACATTCAACATATTTCATGCAATCTTCCCCCATAACAACTAATCATACAGTAAATGCAATACAATAAAAACAACAGAAACATCACATGCCCTATCCCCCAATCACCCTGTCCAGGTCGCGTTTAAAGGATTGGAAGGTTGCAAAAATTTCCAATCCCAGCCTATTGCAGTTCGCCTGCAACCTATGTTACTTATGTTTGAAATTTGAAACTGTATTGTAATAGAAGACAATGAACCACAAGACAACTACTAATTTTATCTATCACTATAATAAACACTGAAATAATAACAATCAGATCGACAGGGTGTTCAGGAAAGAGTGTCTCAAATGGAAAGTTTCTTTATTATCCATTTCTCAAAAAACTTTATACTTTAGATACGCAGGCGGTGACTCAAAAACAAACCATAACCATCATATCTGAAAATTTATGTATAATATACTCGATAATATGATGCAAACTTTCCTTGACATACTGTATATAATCAAGTCAAGTCGAAAAATCGATCAGATAGATGAAACAAAAAATAATTACCTGACAAAAATAGTAATAAATAAATATATTGGTGTATAAACAAGACACATTTTATATTTTATAATTCTTCAGGGTAAAAATTTACTTGATTATTTTTTTTTTGTATTAACCCTTGATACGATAAGCAAGATAACAACATATGTTTTTCCTGTCTGCCATTATCCTATAATAAAAGAAAACACTGCCTTGGTTTTAAATTCCATTTTGAGCAAATGTATGTGTGTTCATTTAGCAAAACTGTGCAATAGGGTCGCGAATAGAAATGGTCGAGCTGTGACAAGTCTATTGGGATTGGTTAAACAGAGATTTTCCAAATAAGAGGATTTGACGATTCGGCCCTATAGGATCGCCATCACGTTCACCTGATTTAACGCCGCTTGATTTTTTTCGGTTGGGTTATTTAAAACAGAATGTGTATGTATTTAAAACAGAATGCGAATATTTGTCATGATAATGTAGACATTCTAAAATTAAAAGTTAGGGAAGCAGTAGACGAAATAAATGAAGAAACAATTGATTTGGTATATTGGTAGTTTAGAAGAAGATTGGAAAAATGTGTATCTGTAGGAGGGAACATGAGGAGTAAGGTTTTGTAAAATTACTATGTTAAAAATAAATAAAATATAAAACTTAAGATACAACATTGAAAGTTGATATCTGAGCATAAATTTAAATATAAAACAACTTATACCTATAATTTTTTTTTTCTAATTCCCCAAAACCAATAGTTTGCTCTTAGACCAATTTAACATTTTCGTGTTTTCTAACCTTCCTGTATGTTAAATCTAAATATTAAAAATTGTTTTCGACTTTTTAGGATATCCAAAACCCTTTATAAAGAATTAGTTTTTGTCGAGAAATTAAAAATTACGTCCATTATAGGTATAGTTAGGTCCACACTGTATATAGAGTCATAACATATCGAGGAGATTGAGGGTGTAGCTCAGGGATGCATAGACAATGGGCCGCATGCGGCCCTCCGTTGATATATTGGTGGCCCGCCTCACTCACAGCAGCTGACTGCCAAACTTATTGTAGCTTTATCAGCCACTAGTGTACCAAATATTACAAAAATTATTAAAACAACGCAATGTCACGCTTCAACTTAACATCTTGGTTTTTTGTAAATTACTTATCTGGATACCTATCTACCTATTTTTGTGCAATACTTGATAAATACGAAAATACAAAAATATATATACTTATAAAAATGAACAATATGATATTTCTTTGCGGCCCTTCCATAAGCCTAAATTAATCGATGTGGCCCTTGGTCCCAACAAGTCTGTGCATCCCTGGTGTAGCTAGTGGCGGTAATTATAAAGTATTTTCATAATAACCTTTTTAACCAAAGATCAACAACAACATGCTACATCAGTTTAAAATTCTTATAAAAAGGCCGCTGATATTTTCAGAAATAATTATTCTCTTTGTTTCCATGGAAACTTCTCCTACAAAACCAAACAAAACTCCTTTATAACGCTTGATAACTTGATAATTTTGAGGAATTATTATACAAAGAATAAGTATATCAACATAATATGTTGCCAGTTTTAAAGATACAGTAGAGCGTCGATAATCCGAACCTCGGTAATCCGAACTTTGAAAAATAAATCACTGACTAACCAAAGAAAAAAACATTTTTGTTGTATACTGTGTACTGAAAAATGTTGCTTTTGTTTTAGATCTTCTATCCAATACAAGTATCTTCCACTATTTCGCTGCAATATTTGATAATCCGAACAATCACCTTCGGTCCCAACTAGTTCGGATTATCGACGGTCTACTGTATTTTAAATTAATAATTAAAATAGTAGTTTTCTTTAAAAAATAAGACGTATAAGTCAAAACAGTTGACGGTAGAAAATTAATTTTAAGTAAAGATGAGTATTTAAATTGTATCTGTTTTTTTTGTTATACTTTGTAGGCAATATCGGACCCAATATTTAAATGAGTTTTCCCCCAAAAATTCCCGAGAAAGAAAAATGAGAGTGTCGACATTGACAGCCGGCCGTTACTGATGCCGGGCAAAAACCTCGGATGTGAAGTGACCCCTTTTCAGTGGCCTTTGGTATGGTACAATGTGTTTCACTTTTTGTGTACCTACACAGAGAGAAATTTTTGTTTGATTCAAATAAATATGCATTGACTCAAAGAAATTTGTTGTTTCAATAGAGGCAAAGAAATATTTATTTGCGGATAAAAACGCATTTATTTGAAATATTTGTTTGGTAGAAAGAACGTTGATTTGTGTTAAACAACTTATGTTTCCAGTTAAAACGTTTGCAACTTGTGTATTATAAGAAATGAGATTTATTTACTTCAAATAATTATGGTTCTGTTGAGTGGAACAATTACATTTTTACTTTATCATACGCAGTATGTAAAGTATTGTAATCGTGCCGAAAAAAAAAAATTGGGATTTTAGCGGAAATAGGTCTTTTTGGGTCCCCTGAACATTTTTGACCAAGGTACAAAAAAATGTCTGTGTGTGTGTATGTGTGTGTGTGTGTGTGTGTGTGTGTGTGTGTGTGTGTACTCAATTTTTGTGAATCCGATTCCGGAGAAACTACTAAAGGTATCGGCACGGAACTTCATATTTAGAAGTTTCATGACCAAACTTAGAGTTGAAAAGCTTTTGGTTCAAAAGGGTCCAAAGGAACTGGGTGTTTACTCCAAGCCCTTTTCAAGGATTTTAGAAATCAGCCGCCATTTCTGTAATTTCGTCAAAATAGTTAAATAATAAATTAAAGCAGAGGAAATTTTGAATAATTTATGCCTATGACATTTTTGGTAAAATTAATAGTTTAGCTTTTTAGTTTATTCTAAGCCTTTTTCAAGGATTTTGGAAATGAGCCGCCATTTATGTAATTTCGTCAAAATAGTTAATTAATAAATTAAAGTAGAGGAAATTTTGAATAATTTATGCCTATAACATTTTTTGGTAAAATTAATAGTTTACCTTCAAGAGCAAATTCTATTTGATCGAGATCGGTCGCATCTGCATTGATATGAAATTACATAGTAGCCAGGATTTTGACAAATACTTTTTTGTGTTGTCACATTCGAAAACAGCTGATCTCATCAGAGGTTGGAGCATGGTTGGAGAACCACTAGGGAACGTGCCGCTGTAGTGCGCAAAATTATAAAATACAAATTTCAAATAAAATAAGATCACCAATTTGATTGTTTGTTGATAAGAAATATCAGCCCGTCTTTATATCTAATTCTAAAAATGATACATTGAGAAAATTATAAATATAGTATACCGATGAGTGTAGTTTTATTTTAGTATGTTGGTAGGGATGTCATGAACAAATATAAATCTGTCAGAATTTGAATTACCTTTTTAAGGTGCGTTTTCATAAGTGATAATGGCAGTTGTAGCAGACGCCGTTATAGTATTTCCAATAGAAAATTGCTAGTGACTCATGTTTATGTACATGCAAACTAATATGTGTCATTATCACGATATGTAAGCAATACAATAATTTCGTATTCTACCACCGCCATTAGCTACCATTACCTACCAATCGGATCGCACCTTTCGTCAAAGTGGTACCAACCTAGCATTTACTATACAGAAATCATTTATTTTTTTTTTAAATACGTATTTCTTAAAAAGCAACACAATAAACGTTGATGTCGCTCCTGCCAAAAACTAGATAACGCGACTCGCTCATATGCGACGGCGACACTCCGCCTTATCACCGCCGTATCACCGCTCGTCGCGCTATTCCATACTTTCGGCATTTGTGACATAAGTAACTATTATTCTAATGACGTAGTGTAGGTAGTGTCAAATGCTGATGCTTTGACAATACCTACGATTTATCTCTATAGAATAGATTCTCATGCAGCTAAACTATTAATTTTATATATTGTATGATAAAGTCATGTGCCTGGCCACACCAGATTTTTTTAAATTAACAAAATTGTTGGTCGAGTTAAAATGCTTAAAATTATTAATTTGTTGAAGGAATTTATAGACAAGAATGTTTCGGAAGACTCGCCATGTGTCACCTCCTTTTTGGGATGTCGCACATCCTCGACCAGTGCTTGGTCTTCCCAACCCAACATATAGTCAAGGTTAAGTTAGTAAAGTGTACTCTGATTTGGAATCGCAACTTGAACCTGCAGGCACTGTACTCTTTAAGTTCTATATTGTCGATCACGCGGCTTTATACTCTCGATATGTACGAAGTGCGAGGAAAGTGTTTACAGCGCCATCTAACAATACAGTTGGATGCCATTAAAAATATATTTATTTGAATCAAAATATGATTTCTTTGGTGGAAGTAAACCTATTTTAAAGCCAAAACAAAAATATTACTTTAAAGGAAATATATATCTTCTTGTGTACAAATATATTTATTTTAATCAAAATATGATTTCTTTGGCGTAAGTAAACCTATTTTTAAGCCAAAGACAAAATATTACTTTAAGCGAAATAAATCTCTCCTTATATACAAAATTATATGTTAGAATCAAAATTATATTTCATTGGTGTAAAGAATTTGATTTTTTTTAAATCAAAACTAAAATATAACTTTAAAGGAAAGTAATTCTTGTTTGTATCCATATATATTTATTCCATTTAAATAAATATTTCAAATAAATTAATCTCTGCAAGCAAATAAACTAGAGTATTCAATGAAGTAAATATTGTTAGCGTCAAAGAAAGATGTTTTGACCCAAAAGAATAAATTTAAACAAATACATTTCTTTAAAACAAGAAATCTTCTCTATCTGTGTAAGGCAAACAGGATGTATATATATGCAGACTCCAATCAAAAATGATACTGGTTAGTAATAAAGTAATCATAATATAATAGGGGTAAGGTCTCACTTTTTAATTAGATTTAATGCGGTAACTATCTGCCTCGTAGTAGGGCTCCTTTTTACGTAAACCATTAGCATTAACATTAATCGTTCTTTTGCACTTTTTGCTGTCTTGTTAATGCACCACTCAACCCTAGATAAATATTATAATCAACCTTCCTATCAGATATCAAATGATCAGGTCGGTACGCAAAACCACACATAATCAGTCAAGATTTGCTTACCCCCACATACACCTCCAGTGACAAATATATATGGAAGTTCTTTATAATGCTTTCGTGGGAGAACCCTCGGCGATGGTTGGTCACATTCTATCTTCATGTGATAATCCGTAGCTTCTAACAGTAGTGTAGTGCACTCAAAGTAATTTCTCATTAAAGGTTCTCTGGCCACAACTTTAGAAAAATATGTTTTGTCCAGCAGAGGCAACTTTACATATGTCATCAACTAGAAACAATGACTATTTAGATACCCTTCTGCTACTTGTAAGAAAATTAAGTTTATATCTAAAGGCCAGTTCAGACACAACGTCTTATCAAACGACTTGTCGAATCAGACAAGTCGTATCAAGTAAGATGGAGCGTGTAGACCACAAAACGTACGTCTTGCATACGCTAATCTCTTCACTTTTAGTCGAACGACTTGCATGACAGTTTTATCGTTCGATAAGATGTTGTGTCTGGACCGGCCTTAATGTAATACCTCAGATAAATTTGGTCCTCTATTTGGTAAGTCTTGCTTCACCCACTTGATAACTGCCGAATAAACTTCCTCGTCGGACGGAACCAAAAGTTCTTCGTCTGCTATTAATTCTTTTACCTAAAAATTACTGATAAATCAATTGTCCATTGTTCCTTACAGATATCATACTTCACAAAGGGGCAATTTAAGAAATGATTCCGTTTCAGCAATATCTTCAAAGTGTTTAAGCGCATAGCTGTGGCATTTCTGATTCACCTGTTCACACTCATGAGCACCTAAATAACAAAGTTGGCTAGACTCAAGTTAAAAAAAAACTGGTTTTTGTACAGGTTACGTAGAAACCAATAATAAGCTGGTTTAGAATCTTAGAATAGGTTTAAAATGAGTAAATTAGAATCATGTTGTACCAACCTGCCCTGTTCTTTATTTGGAACCAGGTTGGTGGATTCAGTAATTTTGTCATTGACTCGACGCAAGCTGCTTCCAGAAAATCAATCTTAAACCTGTTGTTGGCCAGCATCAATTCTTCTATGTTCGCAATAGTTATTACAATGTCGCCTGTATAGATGAATTTGATAATTGATTGAAAAACAGCCGGAGATATATCTTCGATATGAACTTCACAGTTTGTGTTCGAGTCATCTGCATCTACAATGATATCGCTAAAATATTTGCGACTAATTATAACAATTTGTAAAAACTTACCAAACAAGTCCGAGAAGTACTCGCTGATGGAGGCAAGCACCAATTTGTGTATACGATATACACTTTTGCCTACAGTAATGCTAATATCACACAGCTAAAACAGTATAACGTCATGCTAAGTGATTGGGTCTTTGCTTAGTTGAATAAAATTTTATATTGGAAACAAAAATTTAAAAAAGCGTAGTTTACCTTGCCTTTGAGTTGTAATGCGTGCATTTTTTTTAATTCGGCAGTAGCAACTCGGCTGGAAACAAAATGATATCTATCGTTCTCTGAAAGGGTATCCCCTAGCTCTGCAGCAGCGGCGTTCATTTTATGGAAATAAGTAGAAGAGCGTAGCAATTATGATGGCAAACTAAAAGTAAAGGTACAAGTTGTTAATACATGACATCAATAGTTCTCATCTAGTGTTGAACTTGAATAGCAAAACACATATAGCAGTATTTAGTGCAATTAAATCAAGATAACGTATGACTTTTTCATCGTCTGTACATTGTTTCTTGTACAGCCGATGCACGTATTATCGCTGGGACGAGCGTTTCTTTTATAACAAGCTAGTATTATTATAAATGCCGAGATACAATTTTATAAAGTATTTGAATCTATATCCTAAACCTTCATAAACCAGAAAAGCATTAAATACCAAGAAAATGCGGAACTTACAGTTTATTTCGTCAAGCGAACAGAACTGGTTGGACACTAAACAAACATTCGTAGATAACACGAAATAAGCAAGGCATTCAAGGCAACGAAAACCCTCAGCTGTATTCGGATTGGTGTCAGTACGGGGAATTGGGAAAGTGACGCGCTGTATAACTGGCGGACTAAGGTAATGGAGCGTTTCTCTGTATTGTATATACGAGAGAGATACACCGGGAAAGGTTGTCTGATCATTACCCTGCCCGTTCCCACCACCCACCCGTCAAAACAAATGCGCCTCAATGTAGCCGTCTTGTTTAGACGGGAATTCCCCGAACAACGGAGTTCAGACCTTGTGATACGGGGTTACCAAAGCTGCCGTAATTGAGGAATTCTGTTATAGTTATACCTATATGCCTATATGTTCATTCGGTAAAATCATCAACTCCGTAAAAGTATACACTGTTGTCAGTGCACACATTTACTGATTTGTGTAGTAGATGCGTATATGAATGAACCAATGAAATGTACAGTTTTTCTATCGCAATACTAAATTATCTTGAATTCTATTGGCATCTTAACTCTTTATGGAAAATTTGGAGAGGCCTTTCCGCTCTAGGGCGTTTTTGCTTCAAAATTTTCCAAAAAGCTAGCGATTTTGGTGAACGCGAGTCAACATTCCAACAGCCGTTTATTACGCGTCGTCATGGTTGCAAGCTAGAAACGTCAAAAGCGCAGACATAACCTCATCATAACCTCAAACCTATTTACATTGCAGATGCATTGCAGGCATTGCAGTAGGTATCTACAGAGCTAAGCGATTTGTTACGTCCCCTCAAGTATGATTTGAAAAACCTATAACCATATTGTTCGTATAAAAATATGTATTAATTTGCGTCTTTGTTAAGTACGAATGCGTACCTATTTAATGCCTACCTTATTGGAATGATATCAAGAATGATAGAATAGAAGATTACGCCTTGCGTAGGTTGTCATTAATTTCTGAGCGAGTTTGACAATCAGCTGATGTTTTAGTCTAGTGTGACGTCATAACAATCATAGCATTAATACTAGACGAAAACATACCTTGGCAACCGATTGTTTTTTCATATAACCTAACTAATCACTCACATCAATTGTTGACATGTTCGTCATATATTCGTTGAGAAAATATATGTCACTTTGACACTTTGTTTTGACAGCAAGTCTGGTGTGACGTAGATGCGCAGAACAAAACGATTTTGGTACGCCGATCGGCGTAATCTCTGTTTCTATCATTCTTGGAATGATATGGTAAAATTTGACAAATAGTGAAATAGCGAATGCTACCGCGCAGTTAAGTTACTACGAAAACAGTAAGTAAATTAATAGAAATGATTTGCGTTTCGTTTAGTATGGCCGGTTACTTACCCTCTAATTTATTACAGTTGTAGCTCTTAGATGGCACCAATGTACACCATAGGCATGTTCGATAGCTCGCCGCGCTCAGTTGTAATCTGTTCAATGTGAGCGCAAACTTGAAATACCTACTTGGTTCCTATTGGTGGAATCAGTTTGACTCAGACGAGCAATCGAACTGCACTTTAGCCAACTGATCGCTAATCAGATTGAACAGAACTAAGCGCGGCCAGCAATCGAACATGTGTACACACTGTACACCTGTCGGGTCTGCGCACAGCGCCAATGTCCGTCCTAACCTAATATTTTTATGGTGAGATTTCCTAAACAACCGCTCTCATAGCATAAGGTGAATTTATTACAGATTATTTGTAAAACACATTTACTTATTTATTAATAATTTCAGGTTGTAAACAAACTGTCGTACAGTAACTAATTTGTACGTATTTAGCCCCACATACAATAGATCTTCCAGGTCAAAGTATATCGAAAGACATAGATGGCATATAACAGTCTACCATACCAGAGCCCCTACAACTACAAGAAAGCCGCAGTTAAAATAGTGTGCGAATTGACAGAGCGCATGAGAGAAGCCTAGAACGTGAAGATCAGCTCATTATGCCAGAAATGGGGATGACTCGAAAGAAAATATACAAGAATTTTTCCTGTAATCAAACATTTAGTACAAGAATTTGAAGGAATGAAACTATTTATCGTTATGTTCAGGTTACATTAATTATTATATTTTTAGTTGCAATTCTTTTAATTAAACGATTTTTGCACAGGTAACATATACGATGTGATAAATAGCCTGAGGAACAAAGAATCTAATTTTGGGTTAAAGAAAGTTATCTGTTACTTCGAATAAAACAGATTTGTATATATCAGAACAAATGGGACGAATATCAACATTGGTGATTCGGAATGGTGATTGAAGTAGACTTATCGCAATGTCGCATTGGTCAATCGTAACTCTCGGTCACCCGTAATGTTATTTTCAATTTCATATACATAAGCGCACCATCCATATTACAGACTACAATTTCCAATCAAGGTCTGTATTGCTATAACCATAGATGAGGACAAAATTTGGATTGCTAAATATGGCATTTTCTCCATCTAAAAGGTGGGATTCTACGTTTCTGTCATATGTATACAATGATGTGCACAGTCTCTGTAAAGGAACTAATTTAATTTTTAGCCTCAATCATGTTTTACTTTCTTATTTATGATTGCTTATTTGTTATTTAAAAATAATATTCTTATTATACATGTATTACAAATTCTGCAATATATGTACAATGTTATTAATCTACAATACCAATCTGTATAAGTAGTGACCAACCAAGCAGTAGAGTGTATAAAAAGAACTTTTAGGAAAATCAAAGTTTTAAGAGTAAATGTCAGTCACCGGCCTCGAAAGTTAGACGAAACTGAGGGGCGAGAGGAGGGAACAAGCCGCGCCCAGTGTACACTCCGCAGAAAATGCAGAAGCACTTATTAGGGAACGCCGGCTTCACTTTGAACAAGGGCTGCGGCGAAGATCAAAGGAGCCGGCGGTGTTGACTGGCGCCGAGCCAGTCTACCGCACCGTCGCTTTTATTCCGTTTACTAATAATTTTGTATTTGTAATTCTATCGCATATAGGCTTGATATTCACACATAATATACTTATGTTCTGAAATGCGTTTCTTGTACATTTTAAATGCTAATAAAGTTCCACAAAATAATACAATGATACAAATTAATTAATTGCTTTATTATAACATTCCTATTTTACTACTAACTATGGTTGAACATTTTACGTTTTGTATGTTGAAAAAATTTAGTTTTGCTAAAACAGAGGTTTACTTACATAAATCATTTATTACTTTACATTTATTATTAGACAATAAAACATTTATTATTAACTAACGACACAAGACCCGAAGTATCCTTATAAGTAAATGCTAAAAGTTTACAAGAAAATATATATTTTTGGTATATTTTTACTTTATCATACGCAGTAAGATAAAGTATTGTAATCATGCCGAAAAAAAAAATGAGATTTTAGCGGAAATAGGTCTTTTTGGGTCCCCTGAACATTTTTGACCAAGGTACAAAAAAATGTCTGTATGTGTGTGTGTGTGTGCGTGTGTAAACGATTTTTGTGACGACGATTCCGGAGAAACTACTAAAGGTATCGGGACGAAAGTTCATATTTAGAAGTTTCATGACCTAACTTAGAGCTGAAAAGCTTTTGGTTGAAAAGGGTCCAAAGGAACTGGTAGTTTATTCTAAGCCTTTTTGAAGGATTTTGCAAATGAGCCGCCATTTCTGTAATTTCGACAAAATAGTTAATAAATAAATTAAAGTAGAGTAATTTTTGAATAATTTATGCCTATCACATTTTTTGGTAAAATTAATAGTTTAGCCTTTCAGTTTATTCTAAGCCTATTTGAAGGATTTTGGAAATGAGCCGCCATTTCTGTAATTTCGACAAATTAGTTAATTAATAAATTAAAGCACAGGAAATTTTGAATAATTTATGCCTATGAAATTTTTTGGTAAAATTAATAGTTTAGCTTCAAGAGCAAATTCTATTTGATCGAGATCGGTCGCATCTGCATTGATATGAAATTACATAGTAGCCAGGATTTTGACAAATATTTTTTTGTGTTGTCACATTCGAAAACAGCTGATCTCATCAGAGGTTGGAAAACCACTATGGAACGTTGCCGCTGTAGTACGGCAAATTATAAAATACAAATTTCAAATAAAGTAAGATCACCAATTTGACTGTTTGTTGATAAGAAATATCAACCCGTCTTTATATCTAATTCTAAAAACGATACATTGAGAAAATTATAAATAAAGTATAGCGATGAGTGTAGTTTTATTTTAGTATGTTGGTAGAGATGTGTCATGAACAAATATAAATCTGTCACAATTTGAATTACCTTTTTAAGGTGCGTTTTCATTAGTGACGATGGCAGTGGTAGCCGACGCCGTTATAGTATTTCCAATAGAAAATTGATAGTGACTCATGTTTATGTACATGCAAACTAATATGTGTCATTATCACGAGATGTAAGGAATACTATAATTTCGTATTCTACCACCGCCATTAGCTACCATTACCTATACCAATCGGAACGCACCTTTAAACTTGACGTTTCGTCTAAGTGGTACCAACCTAGCATTTACTATACAGACACCATTTATTTTTTTAAATACGTATTTCTTAAAAAGCAACACTATAGACGTTGATGTCGCTCCTGCCAAAAACTAGATAGCCGACTCGCTCATATGCGACGGCGACACTCCGCCTTCGGTGACGCGCCGCATCACCGCTCGTCGCGCTATTCCGTACTTTCGGCATTTGTGACATAAATAACTATTATTCTGATGACGTAGTGTAGGTAGTGTCAAATGCTGATGCTTTGACAATACCTACGATTTATCTCAATAGAATAGATTCTCATGCAGCTAAACTATTAATTTTATATATTGTATGATAAAGTCATGTGCCTGGCCACATCAGATTTTTTTCTAGTATATTGATATTTATTTATTTTATTGCATTATTTTTATATAAATACGCTTATATATAAATACGCGCATACAGTAGACTCTCTAACGCGGTTCCTACAACGCGAATTCCTACCAACTTGCTTGCGAATACATCATATCACGCGATTATCGTACAACGCGGATACGTCAACATTTGCGATCGTCGAATTCCTATAACGCATTTTTATAAAACGCGTAGTAGTATTATACCGCCTTGTAGGAGAGTCTACTGCGTGCATACGTTGTGCAATTTAAATTTTACTCTTCAAATATGTTGAAGTATCTTGTAAATAAAGCCTAGTCCAGGGATGGGGACATGGCGGCCCGCGGGCCAAATCCGGCCCGCGTTATAATTTTATCAGGCCCGCGATCGAGAAACGCAGTCTATTCAATAACAAATTCGGTAGTTATCAGGTACGTAGGTATTCATTATTTAGCGAAGCGCTGTACTTCCCATATCGTGACGGTAGTGGGTCCCTGCACCGATGTCGAGCATGCGTATCGGAGACCGCATAAAAAAATAAATCCCTTTGATACCGCTTCGATGCCCCTTCGATATCGCTTCGAATGGTGTTGGTTTTATTAAGATTGAACTTCCATTTAATACTCGTATTTTGTACTATTTAGTTAGTCTGTCCAAACTGATTGAAATACGTTAGCTATATAGAAACGAACATTATCGCGATTTAGGGGGGGGGGGGGAGTGGCAAATCTCGGAACGTCATAGGGATATTAGGTCTCTTAATTACCTACAATTTGAGGTATGATAGAAATTTATACAAACATTTCTTTTTTACGTTATAAACATTTTTCAGTGGAAACTGATTGAAATACGTTAGCTATAGGAACGAATATTATCGCGATTTAGTGGGGGGGGGGGCAAAACTCTGAACATCATAGGGATATTAGGTCTCTTAATTACAGTAGAGCGTCGATAATCCGAACCTCGGTAATCCGAATATTCGCTAAACCGAACGCCAAAAAAAAAAAATAATAATAAAATAAATCACTGAGTAACCTAGGGAAAAGCCATTTTTGTCGGTTCCTATTTAGAGACAAATTGTAAAAATGCAAATTGCAAATTGTAAAAATTGTAAAATGTTGTACTCGTATTTTCCACTATTAAATAAATAATTAATAAATAAAACATAAATAAGTCATAATAAATCATAATTAAATTATAAATAAATCCCTTCGATATCCCTTCCATATCGCTTCGATATCCCTTCGATTTTGACTTTTTGCGAGTCTCATTGATAATCATTCACAGTTATTACGTACAAATAAATAAATAAAAATAATATTTTATATGAATTTACGCTATCAATTCTACTCTAAATTCCACGCGCCTTAGACCAATTTAATAAAGTAATCATTATTCAGTATATCTGGCCCGTGTGAATATTTTGATTTTATATGGCCCTTCTCTAAATCTATTTCCCCATCCCTGCTAGTCCATCGGATGTCAGTGTCAGACTTAGATTCAACGCAAAAAAAAATACTTCGTAAATGATGTAGCGCAAGCAATCAATCAATACTGTGTATTGTCACATTTACATATATACTTACCAGATGACATGACGTATTAGGCGCAAGACCTTCTATCAACGGATGTATAACACATTTATAAAAGTTTTTTGAAACATACGGTAATGCCGCACGCTTACACCTACAACAGAGTATTGCCCAAATTAACTAGTGTGCGAGAAGCAAGAAGTGTGCGTTTGTGTACGATATAGACAAGGAAATAGTGCTGTCGGAAGTTGTTAATCTTTTTAGACCGCGGGGCACATAAAGGCAGCCGATTTTTTAGTTTGCCCATATTGCAAGCGTTCGTTACTATAAAACAACAAGTGGAACTAAAGTCAGTTTCTGGACCTATTTTGTTGTGCCGAAATTCACTTGCGGAAAAACATGCAGTCTTAATTTCTAAGCCGGTCGTTGCAATCAGACGCCTGGCGCCACCAGCACGGTAAAATTTATTTTGCTTGGGAGTGTACCAGTTGAATTTGATTGGTCGAAGCGAGTGATGTGGCATTTGTCCCACAGATGGCTGCACCGTACGACGGTATTCTTGTCTGATACACGTGTTCAAAAAAGCAAGGCTTTAGTCGTTACAACATTCATATTTTGTTGTGATTTATTTTACATATGTTCACGAAGGTTCAATACAAACTGTTGTAATATTGCTTTTTTGAATTTTAGCTCTGATTTGGAATAAATAAATAACAAAAATTACCAATTATTGGCTTCTTTAGCAAGGTTTGAAAAAAAACTATAACAAAAATGAAAAAAGTGCTTTTATGTAGTGATGTTTTGTAGTACGCTACTACCTCTAGTGATTCCTCTTAAGTTGATTTATGTTATAATAATAATAATAATAATAATAATAATAATAATAATAATAATAATAGCGAAGCTCGGTACTACTATAAATTTGCCCTGATCCTCTTTAACTTTTCAAAATTATTAGTGTAATTTTAGTATTTATATGTTGTATCTAAATTATATTATCTAGGTTTCCAATATTTAATGAGATGTATCAGAGATTTTCAATAAATAATAATAATAATAATAATAAACCTTTATTGCCCAACAGGACAAACATTTTAGAAATATATAAATTTTTCATCTTAAAGAAACTTTAAACTGCTTGAAAAACTATTATAAAATAATAAAAAATTATAAAATTATAAAACCAATACTGTAACATGAAACCGCAGTGAAATAATTTAAATATGTACTACATATCAAAACAAAACCAAATCTACCCGAGTAATAAAAAAATATAAAAAATACAATAACTGAAAAGAATTGCATCAAAAGAAACAAACGCCAAAACAAAAGCCGCATTCACTGCGGTGCGCACCAAAACACATCATCCACTTTTATGTTCGCACACCGACACATCACAGACACTGGAGCCCGTATCAATACGTTTGTACGGGCTGCGGGCACAGCAAAAGTGGTAGCAAATCTGGAGGCAATACGCGGAACATTGAACGCCACCCTCGATAGCAAATAGGGGGAATCTATTTTATTGTTTAGTAGTTTTTGCAGAAACATTACGCCATTCAGCTCTCGCCTGTGAAGCAATGATTGCACTCCATGCCGCTGTAGCAGATCCTCACCACTGACACCCCTCTGAGGATGCACTCCATCCATCCTGAGCGAAAGACACTTAAAAAATGTTCGCTGGATCCGCTCAACCCTAAGCTGGTGCGTCGTATAAAATGGATACCACACAAGTGAAGCATATTCAAGCTTGCTCCTAACAAACGCGTAGTAGAGCGTCTTCACCAGCTCGCCGTCCCTGAAGTGCCTCGATGACCGCATAACAAAACCCAGAGCACGAGATGCAGCCAGAACCATGGCATCCATGTGATGGTCAAAGGAGAGTGAGGTATCAAACACCACGCCGAGATCTCTTATGGTTGAGTCAGAGCGTAAGGGTGTCCCATTTATATGGTACAGCAATCGGACTGGGTCCCGCCTCCTTGTATACGCCAATGCACAGCACTTGACGTCCTCTTGCGATGTTATAGATGAGTAGATCTTAATATCATCTGCATAAGCCAGTACAGGACACGTCAAGGAACTCAGCAAATCATCAACAAACAACACGAACAACAATGGCCCCAAATTTGACCCCTGGGGAACTCCAGATGTCGGCGAGTACCGAGTTGATGAATAGCCATTATGAAAGACATAATTGCATCAGTTAGTTAGGTAAGACTTAAGAAGTTTCTCCAGGCAGGGCGAGACTCCAAAGCGTCCAATCTTGAAACCGTGATGTACCGTGTCGAACGCACGAGAGAAATCAGTATAACTCACGTCAACTGTTCCACGATTGTCCAGGACTTCAGACATATACTGAGTGATCGAGGCGAGGTTTGTCACAGTTGATCGTTTTGACATAAAACCATGTTGAAACTCGAGGAGAGAGGTAAGGACGCGATCTTTCGGAGGTGGTCGTATAAATAATTTGCTCTAACACTTTACCAAAGTTAGATAATATGGATATTGGTCTATAATTTTCTATCAATTGGTTATCGCCCTTTTTAAAGACCGGCGTAACCCTAGCCACTTTCCAACGATCGGGAAATACGGTACACTCAATTGCAAGGTTAATAATCAATTCCAGTGGCTCTGCAAAGACATATCTAGCATCTCTCAGGAGAAAACTGGGTATTTGATCCTCGCCCGCATTATGCTTGGTGGGAAATGACTTCAGAACTTGTACTTTCTGCTCAACCGACACCGGTTGAATAGAAAACGACTGACAGTTGCTTGGAAGAGCCGGCATGTCAACTTCCGAGTTTGGTATGAAATAACTGGAAAAGCACTGGGCAAATGCATCAACAATGGTTTGCGGATCATTGATCTCCGAACAGCCATCAATGAGTCTCCCCGGTATACGTGTTGCTCCCTTTCTATTACGAAGAAATGTCCAGAGTTTTTTGGGGTCCGATTTGATGTCCATCTCCACCTCCTCCAGGTAGTTGCTATAGGCATTAGCGATTTGAGTCTTAACTTCCGCACGTAGGCGGTTATATTCGGATAGAAAGCGCTCGTTACGTATAGCAAGCCATTTTCTACTGTAGTACTGCTTTGTTTTCACATTAGTTCTGATCTCTCTTGTGAACCATGCGGGAAAGTTCATACTTCCGCCTTTGCACTTAGGTACATTACCATCCAGAGTTTGGTACAGTATGGCGTAGAACATTTCCACAGCTACATTAACATCATTAACCAACCTAAGAGATGTCCAGTCAACCTCACAAAGATCTCTGTAGAGCTTGACATAGTTTGCCTTCCTGAAACTATAGCGGTCGCCGCTGGCTGACTGAAATCGCCTCGCCGTGGACGCCCTAGTAAAATTCACGTTTACGCATAACGCCGGATGGTATAAGTCTTCTTGTACAAATGGAGTGAGAGCCCGACATACATCAATTGAACTCTCCGTATTTGAATAAACAAGATCCAATCGAACATTATCCTTGTTGGTTACACTATTGTATTGGACTAATTGCAAAATATTAACAAAGCTAAGATATCTTAATTACTTCCCCGACGCCGTGCCATGTACGCGGTAAAGATTTGGCTCATTGAAGTCCCCGACGATAATCACAGGTCGATCCAGCAAGAGAGCCTCGAGTGCATCCAAGCAAACACCAACATCGTCCCCGGCAATGCCGGGTGGTATATAAATATTACACAAATAAAAAGCAAAACCGCTGAGATTACAGTCACAGACCACTATGTCAATCAACGGCACCAGCTCATTCAGTGCTGAAGTGTCGACAGTGCTATACATAATCGAATTGGAAACAGCAATAAGAACTCCGCCACCCCTAGACCGTTGAAAATCGCCGATCACACCTAACCACACTGTACCCATCAGGAAACAATTCACAATCAAAAACCGAGTCCGTAAGCCATGTTTCCGTTACCAAAACTATATCATAATCAAAACTGCAACAATTTGTATAGAAGTAAGTCATGTGTCTTAGAGTTTAATCCACGTGCATTTTGGTAATACATTTTAAGAGTGGGACCACTGTTGGGCACACTTAGTTTTCCGTGGCATCAGTAATGCTAGGAACACCATTAAGGTATTTTATTCTCAAACCTGTCTCGCCCGACGCAACCCTATCATCCAGCTCCTGCTTGACAACCTTATACAGCTGATTCTGCATAGGCGTTCGATCAAACGATACAGACAATCCGGCGCATGCACTATCAGTCTTAGGCTTCTTGAAGTTGCGAATTAAGGAATGTGCAGCACCAGACGATGATAAAGTAATTCTAATCGGCCTACGGCGATCTTTTTTACTGGGATCAAACTTTCCCAGGCGAACTATACTAATTGGCGTCTCCTGTATCCCAACACCCTCCAAAATTCCAGCCACTAAGATCGTATCTATGTTCAACTGTTCCGCTCTTGATACGTTATTCAGCTCAGCGCTGCCGTAGACAATTGCATTCGATGTTCTCCTTCATCGCTCTGTGATTTCCTGTATAATCTTCTCAGTCTCCAGCAAAGATACACCCAGACTCTTCGGCTGTTCCACATTCAGCGTACCATCCTTCAACTTGAGAATTTCGTCCTTCAATTCATTGACCATATCAATTAACTTCGGTATCTGATGGACGCCCTTCTCGCATTCATCGCATATATATTTCACTCTGCGTTTAGTGTTTGGACGCAGTTGTAGACACTTTAGCTCGACAGCAGATAAATCAGAGCAAGCAACATGAATTAGCTTGCTACAACAATCACAATCTATGAAGCTTTTAGTGTTGGCTTCATCAATCTCCCCCTTACACTTTAAACAATACATTGAGATTCAGGCACCGCACACTATTCAAATTGAAAAACGAAAATAGAAGCAGGAAAAGGAAATAACAGGGTTAGTCTTCACACCAACGCGGCCCTTCGCGGTGACTAACCAGACACACAAGATGACCACGGAATAACACAGAATGGGTACAATAGGATAAAGTTTAGGAAGAAGTACAGAAACTGTAAAAATATGAACCAACATGCGCGTGTAGGTTATGTTGTAATTAATAAATTAAGAATACGTACTAACCTCCTGTAACAATCAGCCAGGACTGCACGCCATATGAGTAGTATTTGAAATAAACGCAGTTCACAAATAAAAATCACTCAATTACTTGATATTTAGCACTAATTTTGCAGAGTTTTGGCAAAACATCCGCTCGTATACTTGGTTACCTATATATGTTGCGTTTTGAACTGGGATATAGCTATAGATTATGCTTCGCAGGCAAATGCAACAGATCATAGTAATATTATGACTTTACGTTTACTTTTTGTTTGTGCCTGCATTATATAATCAGGATCTCGGCACTTTAAATTTTTTTGTCGTCTTTTTAAAATTATTTCAGGTGTCAAACAATTTCAGTAAATTTAACGACAATGACAAAGCCAGAAACAAAGTTCGAGCGTACAGAGTCACGACAAACTTCGTCGGATTAGCGCAATTATGACTCCATCTCACTCTTCCGTGTTATAACTTATAAGTAAGTAGAGATGCTTTCAACACACCCCCTACCAATACATCAGCGATACCAACGCACGTGGGCCACATAAGTATAAACAATGTTGAAACCGAGGATGAACTTGCATTCAATACATACATGGGGTCTGTTTATTTTTAGTGAGCAAAATGGTTAATAAGTACTTTTAGGTAAAACAGAAAAAAATACTTATACAAATACACCAATAAATGAGCGGAAAATGAAGCTAAATAGCGGTTGTACTTTCAACGCGCCATCTGTAGTTTGCTAGTAGAATGCTAAGTTTCGTACTTGCCTCAGAGATACCGCCACGTAATGACCCAACTCCTTTACGTGCTCAAAACCGCCTGGTCAACACCGTCCTTAAAAAGCGCCGGGTAAGTATATTATGGAGTACAGTACACTCTCGTTAACCCGAATCGGTTTTTGTATACCCCCATTCAAACTAATGAGTTGTTCGGAGTACTTAAGGTACGTTTCCTATGCAGCGGCGGCCGGCGGCGGCAGCAGCCGCTCGCCGCTGGCAAGAAGACAATAGATTCATATGCAGCGGCGGGCGGCGGCGGCTTTCCGCGAGCCGCTGACGCTCGACACTCGTACAATGGCAATGTAATGTATCCGTTTCCTCTGCCGCGGCTGGCGATCGCCGCTATAGGCAAAACTGGGAGAGCTGAAGGTGATTCATCGCTTAAAATCGTATGAACCAAGATATGAACGTACCGCGTGAATTGGTTATTAGCTGTGTATATTAAGTTGCCTACTAGGTAGTTCGTTCAAGATTAATATTTAATTATTAAAAATACTGTCATTTAATTGTGATAATTGTCCTATCTAATTTATATATCCATCATTAGCATGTTTAACAGAAGCAAAGTGAAAACATACCAACGAAAACATCTTGTTCACATCACACGTTCGCGCTCGAATTGGATGAATTGGAGGTTAGGTTGCTACCGCTGTCATTCGTTCTTATGGTTCTAAGAACAGACGTACTTTTTTGTCTTGCCCATTTAAATTATACAGCAGACGTATGAAAAGTATGCTATTTCGTTTTAACACGCGTCAATATTTATAAATATTCTGTAACGTATGTCTAAAATAACAGCTGAAATCTATGGGTAATCTACAGCTCTCCCAGTTTTGCCTACACCAGTGGGACGCTGAGCTCTACTGCTCCAAGAGCAGTGCAGACGCCGCTGCTTTGAAAATTTGCTCGGACAAAAGTGATATTTGCAATTGGGGAAGATGGGAAGTTATTTGGCTGGGAATTTGTTTATATCTTATCATAAATGTCAAAGTGTTGACAAATAATCCATGTTCTACGCTATAATTTTTATAGTACTTTATATTAATTAATATAAATTAATATTTAATATACTTTATATTTATTCACATATATGTATATGTATAAAATACTAAATAAATCAAAATAAATAGAGATACTTCATTGCTTTTTTAATTTGATTTATTTATTTATAATCTATTGTTTGGGTTCTGCATTGGTATTATTTCCCTTTATTTTAAATAAATATTAAAAAATAAATCATTTCAATGGGGTTTTGATATGGTTTTGATGTGATAAGGCGTACTTTCGTTATCGTTTCAAATAAAACGTGAACTGTGAAGTGTCAAGTTTGTATGGTTGGTATATTGTTACAATTTGCGTGTTGTACAATCTCAAAAGGTACAAAAGCAGAGATTTTTTTAAAGTTTGTATGTAACTTCAAATGTAAACAACAAACGTAAACATTTCTTTTAGCAAAATTTATTTACTTATTTTAATGTTTTTATGTCGCAATTTTCTGTTTATTTAGCCATTACTGTAGATATGATTGCCTACACTTACACGTTTAATATGTACTCTATATTGCTTAGCAACGATGTGCATTTTTCACGAGTGAGCAAAAACTTTTCGATGCTCCTATAGTTGAGAAATCCCTATAAGTTTAAAGTGAATGAGACCCACTTTCTGGAGACCCTGTATAGTGTATATGCAACATTTAAATTAATTGTCTGATATTAATTTTCAGAGTACTACATCCTGGTGTACTTATTGTTTTCAAAATTGTCAAAATATCAAAATGTTCTATGACCTGGACAATAAGTATAGTATTTGTATAATCAAAATGAGGTTGTGCAGACTGTCAAAATGTATAACAAATAATTTACTTCATAGAATTTTTTTTTATTTCTACAATAAATTAGTTTATTGCAATGATTAGGTTCGTAAATATTTATATCATCAAAAATGAATAGTCTATATTCCAGGGAAGTGAGATAAGCCCCGGGATCCGAACCCACGACCACTAGAATAACACCGAAACTGTCTACCCTTTGAGCACAGTCGGGCGTAAAATATAAATGTTGGACAGATATATAAAATCAGTGAATTTTTTTGAATTTATTTAAAAAAATTACCGCATGTGTGAAGTTTTAAATCGTACCATTGTACACGAAACCGAAGACGAAATACTACAGTACTACAATGTCTGAAGGAAAAGTAGCGTTTTCATCATGTGATGATGAAAAATTAGTTGAGGTGGTGGGCAAATTTGATTGCTTATACAATTTGGCTAGCCCTCTTTACAAAAACCAGACAGTAAAGGACAATGCATGGAAGGAGGTTGCAGAATGTGTTGGAAAATCAGGTAAGAATATTTAAGGTAATGTTATTTTAATTTTTATTAGTTATTTCATTGAAATGTGCTTTATATGCTGTAATCGTCTCGAACAGTTCACTGACAATTTAGTATTTTAGGAAAATAAAAACAATCAAGAAACACAATGGGGGCATTCAGCCGTGCCAGCCAAAGCTGCTTGCGCTACCGGCGCCGAGACGCGCCCGCGGCGGCTGAACGGTTAGATACAAATACATGTATTTACGCTTTCTGCTGAGTGAAAGCGCTGGAAACTCAGCTCTAAGCGTAAATACATGTATTTGTATCTGGCCGTTCAACCGCCGCGGCCGCTTAGTCTCGGCGCCGGCAGCGCAAGCAACTTTGGCTGGAACGGCTGAATGCCCCCATTGTATAACTGCTATACGACTAGGTACACTATAATTACCCAAAAGACAACTTTTATTGTAAGTTACAAACCTAGGTCGCTACCGTCGCCACAATTAAGGAAACATTAATCAAGTAAACAGTTTATTTGTTTTCAGTCAATTTGCGTACTACAATTATTAATTTCGTACAAAATGTTGTTTAATGTATTTTAAGTGCAAATGGAGCTTTTTTCACATTTACATTAAAATGGTTCGTAATTTACTTTTAATTAATTAATTTTAATTAATCAATTTTAAATAATTAATTTTATGTATTTAATTCTAATTAATTAATTTTAAATTACTACCCTAAAAATAACAACAAATGCAATATAATAAATAAGTTTTCAGATTTAAAAGCTGTGTGTGATTCCTTCAAACTTTATTAAAAATATTTGTTTTCTGGCTACCGGTTTCGAGTAGTATCTCATCATCGGGCCCCAACGTCAATGCGCTAAGATGGCGTTTATATTATAGCTTTTATCAGCTTTGCAATACACTACACCGTGTCGCTAGTAATCCTCTCACGTGATTTATGTGCATTGTATTTGTATCATATGTATGCGAATAATAGGATAATGTATTGCAATGTTGACATAACCTATAACATTGACGTTGGGGCCTGATGCCGAGATAGTACTCGAAACCGGTAGCCAGAACCAAATATTTTTAAATGGGTTTGGAGTAGAGGGCCAAAAGTCTAGTTACTTCTAGTAACATGTTTATTTTGCCAAGAAACCGTTCCTGCGGCACTATTGAAGTAGGTACTGCATGAATAAGTTTTGAACAGTAAACCCGTCACTATTCGCAAAGCCACCAGCTCTACCAAGAGGTTGAAAACTTTTCGATGGAGATGGTTCAGTTGGATCTAGTTGATGATAAGGTTTGTTTTGTCCCTCTAGGTATGCATCTCTTCATAAGTTGTGAAGACAACAAGCTACAATAATTAAATTATCGGCGGTTTCGGGCTTTAACGCAATAGGGGTGTAAAATATTCGAAAATTTTGAGATAACAAGCCAAACGCATTTTCTGATACTCTCCGAGCCCTACAAAGACGATAATTAAATACTGCTTTTTGACGGTCAGCACTAGCCACTGGTCGAGAAAATAGTTTCATCATATGAGTTTGCAAACGAAATGCCTCATCTCCTACAAAAACGTAGGGCAACACAATCTCACTGTTTGCCAGCTTGTAGGGTGGGGGAAACATATTTCCATTTCTAAACTCTTTTCCAATGGTGCTCTTGTCAAAAATACCACTGTCACCTTGTTTTCCATAAGAACCAACATCAGTAAAGATAAACTTGTAGTTGGCATCGACAACGGCAAGTAACACAATGGAGAAAAAGTTTTTGTAATTGTAATATAAAGAAGCGCTTCCTGCAGGACAGTAAACACGCATATGCTTTCCGTCAATAGCACCAACACAATTCGGAAAATTCAATTTTTTTCAAATTCCTCAGATTTTTTCTTTAAATCTTCATGTGTTCACCGCTTGGTAAAAGAATTGGCAATTGGCAATTTCTTGCTTAAAATGGAAAGAGTTGTCTTCACAATTTTGCTGATGTAACTATGTGATATTCGGAATGTAAAAGCAATGATTCTTCTGTTGCCATGAACCTAAAAAATGCAAACTTATTAGTTAGATAATCCACTTAATTCATAGCTTCAAAACTAATTCATGTACGTTTCATATTTGTTTTGTTTTAGTGGATGATTGTAGAAAAAGGTGGAAGAATATCAGAGACACACACCAGATGCGCAAAAAAAGGGCAATAGCACTGGGTCTGCATCGACCAGTAAGCCGAAGCAATGGCCATTTAGCGACTGTCTATCGTTTCTAAGCAAGGTGGATCACAAACGTCAGTAAGTTATTTCCATGTTCCATACTTCTACATGAATTCTGATATTTAATTTGCAGAAGCACATCAAACATTGAAGCTGAAGATAACGAGGTAGAAGATAAAGACGACCACGACCACGGATCAGTTTGCACAACTTCTGCACCTGACAATCAATCAAGTGCAGAAATGAGGCAAACTGATACGTCAACTGGCTCCGAAACGGCACTAGTGGCAACGCCAAGAAAAAGACAAAAACAATCTCAAAAATCTAAAATTTGCTTGAGGAGAGGCGCAAGGAGCGAAACGAGATTTTTAAGACGTTAGAGAAGCACAACGATGATGTGGACGTATTTTTTAAAAGTATCGCCATATCAGTCAAAAAGTTAAGGCCAGACCTTATAAATAAAACGAAAATGAAATGGCTACAGATGGTGTTTGATTTACAGCTTGAAAATGGTAGTAATGACGAACCATCAGCAAGCTCGCCTATGTCACCAACGGAGGCAAGCATACATTCACCCAGGGGTGCCAGGGCAACCGAATTCGACCCGGAGTCAGGCACATATAAACAGTACGAACAACTATAATTTGTCCTTATAAATTTGTTTGAATTTTTTGTTTTCCTGCGTCATTTTTTCTCTATTTTGTAAACCATTTATGTGGATTCTATATTCTTTAATTTATTTAAAAATTAAAATAAAGTTTTTATTTGGTATTGTGGTAAATTATAGAAAGCATATTAAATTAATTTTATAAGAATTCATAATAAAATAGATTAAATAGTTTCTTATTTTGTCATATTTTCTGACAATTAAAGGTACTACTTTCTATTTTAACCAAACTTAATTTTGACTTAAAAAATAATCGACGTCTTTTAAAGCCACATTGCAACCGATAATTTTAAATTGATTACATTTTAATCAACAGTTATTTACGCATAAACTTTATCGCGGGATCAAACTGTAGATATTTATTTTATACATGTAAGTAACTGTGAACATAATTGTTTTTTTGCCAAATACAATTTACACATTCACTTCTTTTGACAGTTACCTGTTTTACTAATCGGAAATGACAATTAATATAGTTAATAGGTAATTAATATACAAACATATTTTAATAAATACGATATTAAATGCAATCAAAAGAAATGATAAATGGTAAACGGTAAATGTATTTAAGTACCAACCACGTGGTCTTAAAAGAAAAACTTACCGCAGTGTTAGGGCTAATTTTTCATCTGGAGTTATTGGGTAGGGATATTTGCTGGAAGAGTTTTCCGTAATATCCGCTTTTATAAGATCAAGTCCAACGTTGAGCCTTAGAAATTCTCTGAATTTTGTTTCATCCTCCAATAGATGCCTATTAATAAGAGTAGAGAAGCATCCTTCCTGAAGTCTTCTTTTAAACATTGGATGTACTTCAGAATTTGCCTCATCCACTAATTGCTCCAATATAATTTCCTCTTCTTCGTTCTCTTCCAGTAGAACTTTCAAAAGTAAATTAGGTTCACTCATGGCAAAAACTGTCCAGTACTCGTCAGCCGTCACTGACCACAAGCGACTGATGTTATATAGGAAACTGACTAGCATAGCCAGTACGTATACGTATTGGTTGATGGTTCAATGAATGAATACTGCCACTTACTGCAGTAAGAATATGATAATTAAAACAAAAACCTAACATCTATGTTTGAAGGAAATGCAAAAATACATAATACAAAAATATATAATAGCTTAGTATTATAGTTATAAGAAACTATTCAATTATTTAGGCACATACTACCTTTACATAAATAGGGATTCTTTTATTTTGTCAATTTAAGTAAACTATCTTTTCTCTTTACCAATTTGCGCAACTTCCTATTAAAGCTAACAACAGTTTTATATTATATTTTTTTAAATTATTATTATTTTCAATAATGTTTAGGGAACGCAAAAGGACATATTTCCGCTAAAATCTTAAAACTTTTTGCGATATATTTTCCATACTTTGTATGCTAAAGTAAAATGACAATTACGACAACTTATTTAATGTATTAAATTATATCTTGGCGAATACAGCTGTTTTGGCTGCCATATTCAAAATATTTTCCCGGCGGCTGTGGTCATACTGCTCTCAGCCGCACGGCTCGACTCACCGGCGGCTGCCGCCCGCCGTCGCCGCTGCATAGGAAACGTACCTTTACAATGTTGCCCATTGATAACAAGGGCATACATCGATTTCACTGTTCGGACCAGGGTTAAAAAGCAGGTGGAGCGTTCGGATTACGAGGTAGTACAGAGTTGTAGGCCGTTCGGAGTACGGGATAGTACAATTATACCGTAGTTGGATTAGCGAGAGTGTACTGTACATTAATACAACAAAATATCTACAACAAAAAGAATATGAATCAAATTTTACAGAACAAATTGCAATGATGAGCTTTTTTAAATTTTGCATTCTTGTAATTATAACATGGTCAAAATTTTACATAATACATAAGAGTTAGTTACAATGTTACAATTAAATATATTACATTATTTGCATTTAACAATGTCAAATTTGTTGTAGACATATTGCAGAGATATTTACCTACTAGTTTAGCGGGTTCCAAAGTTTAGCAAATAATATAATTTATATTAATACAATATTAATTTCTTAGTAAGTAGCATGCATTTTGTTTGAACATACTACGTACACGTGATCGAATAGATTTACCCATTAATAACATTAAACTATAACTACCAACTAACTGGAAAACCATAGTAATTTTCAAATATAGGAAACAAATTAAGTTGTCTTCCATATGATATGTGTATATATGTAATTTGCATATATAAAAAATTTATTATTGATACAATATTTATAATATAATACAGGGTGTTTCAGAAATAACGGCTAACCTTGAAGGAGCATATGCCCAAGGACGTAATAAGCATATTTTGTCAAATAACGTATGGTCTAACTTAACGCATTATTGAGAAAATTAATGAAGAAAGACGGAGTCCGTCCCTGACCAGCGGAAGACAATCGACAACACTCCACTACAGTTGTGTTGCAACTGGTGACAAATCAACGTCGGCGAGAACATATCGGCTCCAACCACTGCGGTCTTTCTCGCTGAGCGTGACAATGACTTACATTCGCCAGGTTGATATGAACGTAAACAAGCGTGGTCACGGTCGGTCAGCTGTTTATTGGTTTATCAACAATAAAAATCATTTGGATTGTGGAATCTTAATGTCGGTGTATTTGTGTAGTGATTGTGTAGTACCAGAGACGGATGAATAGCAATTCTATGGCTAGAATGCGACATACCATTGATCGGTCGAGACTCGTAGTTACTGTGTTAAATCGGTTTGTTTTGTTCGACGATAACGCTTAATAATCACAATGTTTGTAAATCCGCATCACATTTCTGGATTAGGTACGTACTAATCTCTCTATTTTTAATTGTTTGTACGGACTTTTGTAACCGTAGACGGGTCATGCGCGTTAGGCTATTTACCAGGGCCGGCCTCAGACGAATTCTTCAATACAATTTTATTAGTACTGAACACTTTGAAATAGACTATAGGTTATTTGACCAAAATTGTTTCTCTGTCCGTGGTGAATATGCTCCTTCAAGGTTAGCCGTTATTTCTGAAACACCCTGTATATATATACCTATATTAACATATTATTGCTTTCTATTGGAAAGATATTGAAACTGGAGTCGTTTTGAGTTTTCTAGTTGATTATATAATACCATATAATACTTTCTCAATCGACATACAATCCTATCAATCATGCGGATTTAGGCCGAGCCATCTAGTTTCGGATACCTGAACTGTCGCTATTGTAAACATTGTTGCCAACTCACTAGAATACACTAGAATGCAATTTTAGAGAAGTTCAGCAAAAAGTAACTCAAGCTCTTATAGTTAACATATAATGTACTTTTATAATGTATTACAGCATACAATAATCAGATGCTATTGCCATCGGAAAGCTTTTCTATATTTAAAGTCCACATTTTTTGAACAGTAAAATTTGCATAAATATTGAAATCCTTTCCGATGGCAGTAGCATAATAACCTACAGAATCGAATGGTACCGAGCATTTAACGATTGGCGCAATAATTATAGCGTGGGTTACTTTAGCGTTTTGGGGGTAGGAGACGGAAGCCTTAAGTGACACCATAACTGGCAATTAATGTTTCCAGTGCTAAAGCTGTAAATAGTATCTTGATGCAAATGTATTATTACATAATAAAAGTTAGTTTTACAGATAAACTGTAAACATACATAATTTTACAATACATGTTATGCAATATTAAGTGCAAACTGTAGAATTTAATTTGGGTAATCGTCATTTGGGAAATTTAAAATAAAATTTGAAATAACGACGAAAGTATTTTTAAATGTTATTTAAATGTGAGTTGAGTTTTTCCCAATTTTTATTTGAAATTTTAATCGATACTCAAAATCTTTTCCGCTATTTCTATCTGTGACATATATTTTAATATCAACGTTTCGATTCATTCCCAGTAATCTTCATGACGTTTGACAAAAAATAGATTAAAATGTCACAATTGCAACTAATATAAAATAAAATTAAGAATATTGCGATTTCTGATCTCTGATTTCGAGTATATTGGTATTCAAATACAACAATCTTCTATTGTTTCCGAAAATTGGTTTAAAATTAAACATGACAAATTAGATATGGAGAGATAGTAATAAAACAAAATGCGATGTTTACGATAATTTTAGAGTAAAAATTCCCGAAATAAACATGCGGCATCTAATAAATAGTCACACACAAACGTCGACACTGCAAGTTCGTGAAAGCTGATAATATTCTGTATATTGAAATAATTTAAAGAAAGAAAATAATTTTACAGTGTAAAGATGGTTAAATTAGCGATGAATTGCTCCATAATACTGGATGTAGTAGTTTTATTCCCACTGATTTATATATAGATAAAACTTTGTCATTTTTTGATGATAACAATATATCTGCCTTAACAAAGAACCCATTGAATAAAATGATAAAGCTAGTCAAAGTCAATTTCAAGGAAGCCCAACACACCCTACAGAAATTCAAGTTCTATGGTTATCATATCATTGAGATGAATCCCAGACTACCTACACTATATAGTCTTATTAAACTACATAAAATTGATAGGAGCATAAGACCTATTGTCACCAATATCGGCACTCCTGCTGGTAAACTTGCTCGCTGTCTTCAACAGATATTCCAACATGTTTTCGATTTCAAACCCAATCACACCATTTCAAATTCCCATAAACTTATTGAAAAGTTGAAAGATCTGAATATTAGTAGAACCCATAAACTCATTTCATTTGACATAAAGAATCTCTATACCAACGTCCCTGTTTCCGATACCATCCAAATTGTTAACAATTTCCTCCTTGACAATTATCATAAACATAGCCACCTTGACTTTTTTGACGTCTCCAATCTTATTGATTTACTTCACACTGTCACCAAACAAAACTTCTTCGAATTTAGAAATAAATGTTACAGCATGCAAGATGGGTTGCCTATGGGCTCCCCTATCTCGGGCCTGCTTGCCGATTTTTATGTTAACCATTTAGAAACCGAACTTTTTTCTGATAAATATCACTTCATTACTAACAATATTGAGTTCTATGGGAGATGAAATACAATTTTAAACTGGGTCAGAATTGATACGTTTGATAAAATCTATCGGGTGTATTTATCCCAAGGAGTAGGAGTTGTTTTAAAAATAAAACAGGTGGTGTGTCTCCTTAAAGTTGGCTTTAATGTATTCGGTTAGTACTTTCGTTTGTGATTACAAACATCATCAGACCTTAAACAATATAGAGAACGAAAAGACTGTCAGAACGAGTGCAAAACAAACCGCACAAAATCCATACATACCACCACATGGTGCCAAAACCCCATCGAAACTCTTCAACATGTGAGCACGCGGTCAAAAATCGGCCCATCAAACATCTGACGAACCGTGAATAGTAAATAATTTAAAAATAACGTCAGGCACTAATGGTTCATCCCAACTGTGTGGACATTTTAAAAAAGAAAGACCAAAAAGTAAGTTAATGGCTCAGATAAAATTGAATGCATAACATACCATAAACCAGGCATCCATGACAGCGTCAACACACAAACAGGAAGAACCAAAATTACCACAGTTCCGCATTAACAGGTAAAAAGGCCAACACAGCCTACACACCAACAATACCAGCACACAAATGTGCCAAAACAAATAACGGGGGGGGGGGGGGGAAATTCAAATATATTAAATTTGTTCCAACAATAAATAAAATCTAAACTGACCACACAACAACAAGAAATTCCATAAATTATCCTAAGTCATGTCCCATTATACATTTCAAACAAACAAGAAAACAATTGTAATCACCTGGTAAAAATGACAGGGCAAGTACAAGGGCAAAAGGCCCAATGATAATTGGAATTAGTGTTAAAACCAATAATACAAAGAAAGGGGGAGCAAGATATGCTTGCAAAAGTCAAAAATAAAACCCCACAGGATTAAAAATACTCCGTCATAAATTTCGAACTAGTACCCGTGTTGCGGTCCTTTTGTCCGTTCTGTTTTGGCTTGTGTCGCGCACTTTCACCGATGACCGATGTACTACCGTTAGACTTTTATGCTTGTAAGACTGTTATTGAGGTAATATTGTAATGAATCTGACTTACGTAAGTCAGATTCATTACAGCAACGTATACGTTGCTGATTTTCCTAACTCGTCCTTTTTAGTTCCTGATGAAGCAACAAATGTGGTGCAAAATATTGAACACAATAGTCACAAAGTCAAGATTAATTAAAAGAAGTATATTTAGAAGCCTGTTGTCTCCCAATATCCTTTAATACAGAAGTTTACAATAACCAGGCAAGAAAATTTATCCATTACGTTATTCCCTTTTAAGTTTTAAAAATTTACTTCCCCACCAATTTGGTAGTGATTTTGTCCTAAAACCAACCATTTAAGTTTCTTCAGTGAACAGTTTAATATTAAAAATTAGGTATATGATATATGGGGGGCATATGAATTTTAGAAAGGCATCAGGCGATAGATGGCGCTGACATCGACACGGTCGCATCGCTTCCTATATTTATATACTAATCTCTGCACGCGACCTTTCTCTATGAGAAAACATTACAGTTATCTACACCCTAAACTGCAACACGTTGCTTTTTAAAACCGACAGATGTCGCCACACGGACATTTCACTCATATTCTTAGGGCGGGTTTTTCAATAGCAGTTTATAATATTGTGTTTGAGCACAAAACATGCAAGCAGAAAAAGCTAGCGCCATCTTACGGGAAAATGGTGAACACTGGATGAGGGCACGCATGCGCCCTCAGAATCTTCCCCAAATAGTTGCCGGATTGACCGAACTTATTGTAGTTAAACTATGTTTAAACTACGAAACACTATTGAACGTCATTCTTTCTCCGTTCAAGGAACTCGGGTGTTTTTCAATGACAGTTCAATGCTTGATCGCCGTTCGTCAATGAACGGTCGATGTCGACCGTTTATATTCCGTTCAGGAGAGATTATCAAGGAATCATGGGAAATATTGTTGACATAACCTAATGTTACTGGTGTGTCTCGCTGTCAATTTTTACGATGGAATGATAGACTTCATCGACGATATTTCGGACGCTGACGAAGACCATGAGGACTATATTTTGTACGTTAATGGCGGTAGAAGGCACCGGCGAATACGTATGGTACGGGAGCGAACAAATCATTTTGATAGATGGGACGATCTAGATTTTTTTGTTCGATTTATATTGTCGAAGATTACAGTACAACAAATAATACAAGAAATAGAGGGAGATATTTCCTCTAAAACTGATAGGTATACACTATCAGATCATATAGTTTTCCGATAGTATTAATTTTGATTTATATGTATTTTAGAAATCACGCTACAAGCCCTGCGACAATGGTGCTGCTAACGCTACGATTTTTAGCAACAGGCTCATTTTTGGTAACATTAGCAGATTTTATTGGCGTGCATAAAAGTACTGCAAGCAATATCGTACACAAAGTATGTCGTGCGATTGCTAGTCTTCGCCAACATTATTTTAAAATGCCCAGTACAGAAGAGGAAGTCCGTTCTATTCTGCAAACATTTTACAACATAGCCCGATTTCCTCGATGCATCGGGGCCACAGATTGCAGACACAACTTCAGTCTCCTGGTGGCCATAATGCAGAAACATTTAGAAATAGAAGGCATTTGTTTTCTATGAATGTTCAAACAATATCGGGGCCAGACCTGAAAATATTGAACATCGTAGCCCGTTGGCCAGGTTCAGCCCACGATTTCAATATATTTAGGAATTCAAACATCTGCAGGAAGTTTCAAGGAGGGGAAATGGGCGACAGCATGATTGTTGGGGATAGTGGGGTACCCTATTAAAAATTATTTGTTAACACCATTGGCCAATCATGTGACACGAGCTGACCAACTTTTCAATGAATCACAGATCCGAACTAGAAATCCTGTGGAACGATCCTATGGTGTGTGGAAACGCAGATTTCCGATCTTAGCCACTGGCATTCGGCTGAAGTTGGATCGAGTTGAGGCTGTAATTGTGGCAACAGCAGTATTGCACAATAATGCTTGCGAAAGGCATGAGTTGGAACCACCCGTAGATCATGAAGTTGAAGTAGCAATCCAAATGTTGAACGATATTCCACAAGACAATATGCCACCAAATAATGCAAGAAACGCGTTAAACAATATTGCCCGTAATATTTTCATTCAGTATTGTAATGCGTTATTATAAAATTAAATGTTACTATCAATATATTTTATTTACACTGAATATTATAGAAAATGGTTAATATATTATATTTCAATAATCTACTCTTTTTTTTCATACTCCAGTTCCAGCAGTTTTAGCCGGATAGCATGATCCCTTTTCATGAATGCCATTTTTTCTGCATGTTCGTCTGCGTCCCTCCGACTTTTCTCTTCATCTTGCTTGCGCAGTAACTGTTGTTGTAATTGCAGGAGTTTAATTTTTACTTTATCATGCGCAGTATTATAAATTATTGTATTCGTGCCGAAAAAAAAATTGACATTTTAGAGGAAATAGGTCTTTTTGGGTCCCCTGAACATTTTTGACCAACGTACAAAAAAATGTGTGTGTGTGTGTGTGTGTGTGTGTGTGTGTGTGTGTGTGTGTGTGTGTGTGTGTGTGTGTGTGTGTCTGTGCGTGTGTGTGTGTAAACGATTTTTGTGGTGACGATTCCGGAGAAACTACTGAAGGTATCGGGACGAAAGTTCATACTTAGAAGTTTCATGACCTAACTTAGAGCTGAAAAGCTTTTGGTTCACAAGGGTCCAAAGGAACTGGTAGTTTATTCTAAGCCTTTTTCAAGGATTTTGCAAATGAACCGCCATTTCTGTAATTTCGCCAAAATAGCTAAATAATAAATTAAAGTAGAGGAAATTTTAAATAATTTATGCTTATGACATTTTTTGGTAAAATTCAAAGTTTAGCTGCAAGAGCAAATTCTATTTGATCGAGATCGGTCGCATCTGCATTGATATTAAACTACATAGTAGCCAAGATTTTGAAAAATATTTTTTGTGCTGTCACACTCGAAAACAACTGATTTCATCAGAGGTTGGAGAACCGCTATGGAACGTTGCCGCTCTAGTGCGGCAAATTACAAAATACAAATTTCAAATAAAATAAGATCACCAATTTGATTGTTTGTTGATAAGAAATATCAACCTCTCTTTATATCTAATTCTAAAAACGATAAATTGAGAAAATTGTAAATAAAGTATAGCGATGAAGTATAGCGATAAATCTGTCAGAATTTGAATTAGCTTTTTAAGGTGCATTTTCATTACTGCTAATGGCAGTGGTAGCAGACGCCATTATAGTATTTCTAATAGAAAATTGCTAGTCACTCCTGTTTATGTACAGTCATGGAAAAAAGTATGTTCGTATCGCTATCGCAGGATTTGAAAATAGGATGTCGGGTATATATTCGGTTATATATTCCCTCGGCCAGGCCGCTTCGCAAAAAGTTGTCCGGTACGAGGTGGTTTTTCGATGCATGTAATGTAACGGAATTTAGTTTATTTTGAGCGTGTCCGATCTTTTCCTTAATGTGATACCTTCATTGCAATGTAATAAATGTAATATGATCACAACATTTAAGTTTACGAGTAGTGCATTTAAATAAATATAAAATTACTTTTATAATAATATTAATAAACATGAAATTTGATAATATGATACGAAAATCTGATATTAAGCTATTGCGTAATATCACGACACATTATTTAAATTTATTTTATCTAATACACATATTTACTAAGTTTACGATTTACTAAGTAAGTAAGTAAATGCACAAATCATCTTGTTGCCAAGGATTATCACTGAATATCGACTATTTCAGAATTGTAGTATTAAAATATATTCATTAAATGCAAATAAATTCTCTAAACCTAATTTAAATTAATAGTTAGGACTGACCATGTATTTTGTATGAAGGACAATGGAGATATATCTGTATTTACTTTACAGCACCTAATGTTTCAATTATCTTTCATGAGATCTAATTACATGCTTGACAACCAAAATAATTAAAATTATAGCAATAATATATGCAGGCTGCCCCACGTTTCTTCTGTAATTTTTTTTTTCAAAGCAAATTAGTTTTTCATGCCAAATCAATGCACGTTGTCACATTCCAGGTGTTGCCAAGTCGTTCATTATGTTTAAAAACGAAGCTTTATGGTAATTTAAAATAATATTTCATAATTTCTCTGAGAAATACATTGAGCCCGTTATAATACAATACATAATTATAAAGTGCAGTTATTCCTAATTCATTTTGTTATTGAATATTGTAATTAATTTATCGGAACTATAGCAGATTTATCGAAACTTTTTATTTTTCATGAGTTCCAAAGGGCTCTACAAAAGTTTTATTGTAATATAGTTCCAGTTCAATAAGTACAGATGTATCATTTACTTTACTATATTTTCTAAATAAACTAGGAGTCGCGCACATGATGGACTACCTATTAACAAAAAACAAAACAGCCATTTTCAAATGTCAAAGGTCCCTGTGAAATAAAGGGAAATCAAGAAATTACATATTTACAATGCATCGAAATTCATCGAAAATTTAGGGCTTGCTTCCACAAGCTATTATAAATTTTTGTAAATTAGTGATTTACATAATTGTCATTATTTTCAGTTGTACGATATTTGGAACACATTGTTGTAAAGTAAATGCAAAATAATAATATAAAAAAAATTGTAATGATACATTCATGCTATACAAAATACATACTCCTTTCTGTTTATTAAGTTAAACACTGCAAAATATCGTTGAAATATGCAATATGAAATATGTTGAAATATGAACTTGCGAAATATCTCGAAAACACCAGTAAATCACAAGTAACAAATTACCATACATACAAATTTGAAGCAATTTAATTTTGTTAATTTATTTCTATTTTGTCAATAAATGTTAATACATATTATTTCTGAAATCAACTTCAGGAAAAATATTCATAACAAGAAATAGATTTTTGTATTTATTAACGAAAAAAGCTATTAGATGCAATAAGTTTGTATAGTTTGTTGTGTTTTATGCAATATCTTGTTATATAATAAGTTATATTTAATAAAAACACAATTACATTGCAATGTAGGAATTACATTAATTTATTACACATTAGGCTAATAAATAGAAATATATAAATCATTATAAACCAATTCAAAGCATTCGAACAAAGTTTCTCAAATAATAAATTTCCGATATACGAGTATGCAGCGTAAACGGACAATTTTTTGCACTTAGCGGCCGACCGGCCGACTAGAGTAACAAAAAACTCGTACATGGATGTATCATCGACACACTGCTGATATACGGATCAGAACATACTTAATTCCACGAGTGTACATGCAAACTAATATGTGTCACTATCACGAATGTAAGAAATGCTATAATTTCGTATTCTACCAGCGCCATTACCTACAATTACGACCAATCAGAACGTACCTTTAAACTTGACGTTTCGTCAAAGTGGTACCAAGCTAACATTTCCTATACAGAAATATAACCTTTTTTATTTATTTTTTTAAATACTTATTTCTCAAAAAGCAACACAATAAACGTTGATCTCACTCCTGCCAAAAACTAGATAGCGCGACTCGCTCACATGCGACGGCGACACTCCGCCTTCGGTGACGCGCCGCATCACCCCTCGTCGCGCTATTCCGTACTTTCGGCACTTGTGACATAAATAACTATTATTGTAGTGACGTAGTGTAGGTAGTGTCAAATGCTGATGCTTTGACAATAGCTACGATTTATCTCAATAAAATAGATTCTCATGCAGCTAAACTATTAATTTCATATATTGTATGATAAAGTCATGTGCCTGGCCACATCAGACTTTTATTTCTTCAGCAACATTCTGCCACATTTTGTCCATCTCTTTTGGTAATGACAATGATGACTCTAAAAATAATATATAATAAAAAACTGCTACAGTCGGATTCGCAAGGGTATACTGTAATAGCAATCATTTAATTACTTGTGTTTGTGCGGAGAGGAGCACTCTTTGGGGCCCGTAACATTGCTGGAGTATATTTCGACCAGTCGTTTCGTTCATCAGGTTCATTTATATCTAGAGAAATAGTCAAATAGTTAAGTTCACCTAATGAAGTCAAATTAACATACCCAAAATGTTTGCACTACTGGCTTCATTATGCTGATCAGTCTTACTGGTAGCTGCTGGTGTTCCAGTGGTACTTTCTCCTATATCTACAAACATCAAATTAGTGATAATAAAGTATGATACAACTTGTTACAACATACCAACTATGGGCATAACTGTATCATCATCAAATTCTGATTGAATTCCAGTCAACGTAACTCCCAACAATTGGTGAATTTGCTCTTCGACATTCGTCGGCTTCACTGATGAAGGTGGCCCTCCACCTGTACCACATACGTACTGTTTTTCGTCTGCAAACTTTTGTTTCGTTCTTTTTTTGATGTTTTCATTTTTTCTACGAAGAACTTTGGCATCGCGGGGGCACTGAGGGAAATTGGCATTAAATTTTTGTGCCAACTCCACCCAGGCAGCATCTTTAGAACGAGATGAGGTGACATCTGTTCTTTACATTCGATGACACTTTTCTTCGATGCTACCAGCAATACCTACTCGGTAAAAAGAACAAATATGCAAAAACATAAACATTACTAATCCTTAAATATACCTACTAAAAGTTCCTCCTCAACATTACTAAAATTTTGTGCGCGCTTCGTCTTATTGCATGTTTCATTGTTCATTTTCGCCTCAATAAAGTAGCAACAAATACTATCACAATCTATTATAGTTATTTGACATGTTTTTGACGTTTCTACGGAAACCAAACCGCTGTTATATTGGCGTTTAATTTGCACGAATGACACCTCCGTATGAATTATGCTCAATAGGATGTACGCTATCAGTTCAGTTGAACTGCTGCATAAATTGTATTGAAAACCCATTTACCGTGAACGGCGATCAACAATAGAACGCCGTTCGGTGGAACTCAGAAATAAACTGCTATTGAAAAACCAGCCCTTACACATGAACAAGTGGTCCTTTTTTTTCTCCCCCCACCCGTATCCTTGTCTGTCACCGCGCTGTACACGCACGCTATGGTGTTCCAACTTCTGTATTTGATCAACGCGTGCGAAATCTTTATGCCCTCCGCCTGATAACTGCTGACGGGAGTATGTGTTTGATTTGTCTTGTTTTGTTTTCATTTTGACAATAATGTCTGTGCGAGACTATTGCTAGAACACCCTTCGGTGCCTGCGTTTTGCGTTTTTTTCCTTCCTGTACAGTGAAAGATGGCGACATTTTTCTTTAACTATTTATTTTGTATATATGTATGTACTTCGTCATGATATTCATGTTTCTATACCTTCTTTTAGCCTCACCCGTAGTTGTTCGCAACGGGGAACGAAATCGATAGTGAATTAGTATAATTTTTATTCGTCAATAAAGGACCAATCAATCTTGCACTTCTGTTTTATTTATTATATTTTATTACATTTATTTATTTATTACAAGCATAATCACATTAGGCGCACGTAAATGGTTTCTCACCTGTATGCGTTCTCATGTTTCATAAGAGTAACATTTTGTGAACTAGAATAATCACATACAGTGCATTTAAATGGTTTCTCACCTGTATGCGTTCTCATATGCGTTGTAAGAGCACTATTGTCTGAACTAGAATAATCACATACGGTGCACTTAAATGGTCTCTCCCCTGTATGCCTTCTCATATGCTTTGTATGGGCAGACTGCTCTGCACTAGCATAATCACATAAGGTGCATTTAAATGGTTTCTCGCCTGTATGCGTTCTCATATGCTTTATAAGAGTACCACTTTCTGAACTAGAATAATCACATACAGTGCACTTAAATGGTCTCTCCCCAGTATGCGTTCTCATATGCTTTGTATGAGCAGACTGATCTGCACAAGCATAATCACATAAGGTACATTTAAATGGTTTCTCGCCTGTATGCGTCCTCATATGCATTATAAGAGCACCATTTTGTGAACTAGAATAATCACATACGGTGCATTTAAATGGTTTCTCACCTGTATGCGTCCTCATATGCATTATAAGAGCACCATTTTGTGAACTAGAATAATCACATACGGTGCATTTAAATGGTTTCTCACCTGTATGCGTTCTCATATGCTTTATAAGAGTACCACTTTCTGAACTAGAATAATCACATACAGTGCACTTAAATGGTCTCTCCCCTGTATGCGTTCCCATATGCTTTGTATGAGCAGACTGATCTGCACAAGCATAATCACATAAGGTGCATTTAAATGGTTTCTCGCCTGTATGCGTTCTCATATGGTTTATAAGAGTACCATTTTGTGAACTAGAATAATCACATACGGTGCATTTAAATGGTTTCTCACCTGTATGCGTCCTCATATGCATTATAAGAGCACCATTTTGTGAACTAGAATAGTCACATACGGTGCATTTAAATGGTTTCTCACCTGTATGCGTCGTCATATGCGTTATAAGACTACCATTTTGTGAACTAGAAAAATCACATACGGTGCATTTAAATGGTCTCTCCCCTGTATGCCTTCTCATATGCTTTGTATGAGCAGACTGATGTGCACTAGCATAATCACATAAGGTGCATTTAAATGGTTTCCCGCCTGTATGCGTTCTCATATGGTTTATAAGAGTACCATTTTGTGAACTAGCATAATCACATAAGGTGCATTTAAATGGTTTCTCACTTGTATGCGTTCTCATATGCTTCGTAAGAGTACCACTTTCTGCACTAGCATAATCACATAAGGTACATTTAAATGGTTTCTCACCAGTATGCCTTTTAACATGCTGGTTAAGACTCCAACGTCTTGTAGAAGAATAATTGCATATGGTACATTTAAACGGCTTATGTGGCTTCCTCCTTTCATGTTTTTTCTTATGTGCTTTTAACAATATTGGTAGCGTAGTAGTATAGTCACAAATTATGCATTTAAGTGGTTTCTCTGGCTTGTAAACTTTAAGATGTTCTGTGAGTTGTGTTGATTGTGGAGCTTCGTACTCATTCTTGATTTGCGGAAATACTTCAATAGCTGTTTCTACTTTCAGTGGCTCTACAGAATCTCCGGATGCTGTACACGTGGAACCAGAGACAGAAGTGTCGGTAAATTCTACTTCTTCAACTTTTACCTCGAGTCTGAAAAACAACCAACAACAATAAACAATAATTCTATTTACTAGTTCAATTGGGAACCGCATATTATCCTAGAATAGACAATTGTATCATAGTGTATCGCACTTAAAATGTATAGCTTGAAAGAATAAGAATAATAATAGTGACCTTATAGTCTATTCTTGCATAATATACAGTGTGTATACAGGTGAAACGACTCTTATAAGACCTATAAAATTATTGATATTGACTTTCATTTTTTGGGGTTTAGCCCTGCTTGGTTACAGACTAAATTCAAACACATATTCAATTGTTAAAAATCAAGTGAGTCTTGATAGTGAATAAAAAACTACTTTTGTGGCAAGTAAAGTATATTTTCTGTTTACAGTACGCCAATATCTTACTTAGAAGTTTTGTTCAGACCAAAAAGCTATGGCTATAAGCAAATTTAGAAAATGATCAGCCTACTTTGATAAAGTAGCAAACAATGGGTGTTATTTTCGTCAATAGTACTTTAATACGTTTTTACTTTATCATACGTAGTATGATGATAGGCATGTGATTAGAAGACGCGTTATAATTTGTCAACGATATGTATTTCGGCAAAAGTAAAAAATTCCTCGTGGGATACAAGAGATATCCAGAATGGATTTTTTAGAACTATTGAAAGTAGAGAAAACTTGGTCATTCTTAGCTTTATTAGAAGAAGCAGGACACTAACAATGAGTTAGAACAGGGTATTCTGAATTATCTGGACGAAAGAAGTATGCAATTTGGAAGGATTGTGTAGGGGGGAGGGTATACAAGGTACCGATCATCCACGACCATAACAAACCAGTTCCGGCTAAGCGGCCTTTGAAAGTTATAACGCAATACAACTATTTTATAATTTGTGAAAATTGAATAGTGAAGATGAAAAAAATTGCGAATAGTGAAGAATTTGAGCAGATTACTCTTATTTTTGAAACATTGAGTGAATAAATGCCAGACATTTTCTAACCAGTTGGATTGTAACTTGAAAGGCAGTGGTACACATTCAACACCGTTCGTAACTTAGCAACTGACGCCAGAAAAAAGGTCTAAGTAGCGCCAGAAACGCTGAAAAAGTTGAAGAAAAAGAAAAGTAAACCTAACTGCGAAACAGTTCCTCATGTACCCAGATAACAATCGTGAGAGTCACGCAACCCTCATAACTTGAGATCCCAGACAATGTAGAAACGCAGGAAAATGTCTACATTGATCCCAGACAATGTACATAGTAAGAAACGCAGGAAAATATATACATATTCTGATTCTGGGTTTCTATGTATTACGCAGACTGTGCTTACACTATCTACCTCTAAATTTAACATTATATGACCGTTATATGAGGCCTTTCTACACATGTTATGAAGAGAGTATGTTATAAGAGATGAGGTATGATTCAGTTCGACGTTGACGCATGCTCAAAGTTAATAATATACATAGTTATATTTTATAGCCCTTTTACATCTGTGCAATTTTAACGTGCATTCTCAATCATGCAACAAATCGAATGCGATTTTTCGTTTTACACTATGCAATTTTTGTAAATATAGGTTACATGCAAAAATCGCATGGGTTTAGAATCAGTTCTAAATCCGTGCGATTTTAGGAAGTTTCTAGGAACTTAAGCCAGCAAACATAAATGTAGTAGTGGCAGCATTGCTGATAGACGCATAGGCCCAAGCGTAACATAACCTATTTCCGTTAATTGTTTTTGTTCGGGCTTGGCTTGTGCTTAGTTTGATAATTTGGTTTGAGACGAGTTTGTTAAGATGTCGAAGAGGAATCAAGAAAATTAGATGGAAAAAAAATGATAAATTCGTGTGGTCGAAATCGATTACCGAGGATCTAATCGAATTATATCAGAACCAACCAGAACTCTACTGTTCGTAAAAAAATACATAATCTAAGGACGCAGTTTTTTAAGGAGTGGGGAAAAATTAATTATTGCAAAAAGTGGTGGCGGTACGTCAGACATATACACACCAAAATTGTTGTATTATGAACATTTAAAATTCTTTCAAGAATCAGAAGCAACAACGGAGTCGGTGTCGAACTTCCTAGAAGTTACGCCAAAACCGGAAAATATTATGGGCAGGGAGGTAGAGCCGGAGCTCATATTTGATGGCACTTCAACCGTCAATTCTTCGTAAATTTTGTCACCGACGCTAAGTAGCTCAAGAACGACTCCATCAATCGCAAAAAGACCAATTTTACCCCAAAACCCCAAGATATTGTAGAATTAATTAGCGCTGCAACAAATGCACTAAGAAAACGAATATAGTCACAAAATGAAGAAGACGATTTAACAGCATACATGCACGGTCCTGGCCCATGTTTGGCGGGGCAGCAGTAAGGGGAAACAAGCTTACGGGAGGTGGGTTGTAACTTAGTTTTTACGTAGACCAATAGAAATGCTGGCAGCGAAGCCAGGAATTCTAGAACAACTAGCGCCACCACGCAGAGGACTGCCAAACCCTGCAAATTTCACTGATGGAAACACATTTTTGCACAAAACATGGTGTTCTGGTCTATTTTATGCCAAAACCGCTTTCTCAAAACCTGGGGGACACTGTAACAAATGTATTTATGCATAATCCATTCAAATTGAAGCATTATTAACTTGTCAATCTTGACTTGAATAGTTGAAAATTGCCCATCTTTGCGATTTTATTTTTTGAAATCTATCAGGTTTTTTGAAAAAAAAAAATCTCTTACAGAAAGAAGGCATCCTTCTTGCGTATGCTCTATTTTTTTGATTTCAAGATTCGAAAGGGTTTGGATAAATTCTTGGAGTAGGCGACACCTGTTTCGGGCATTTTTTGAATGTACGCCCTTAACGTCATTTGCTAAAACCATCGAACACGAATTAAGAAAAATTGCAAACCCGAGTATTTTAAGAATGGTGAAGAGAAATATTTTTAATATTGTGTTGGATGCCCAAGAGGAGCATATGGAGTAGTAACCAGTAACCCTCTATTGCATTTTGTTTATTTTTGTAAATTAACTATTTAAATATTTTTTCTTAATAATAAAATAATATTGTATTAGCGAGTATTTTTATTTAATATAATGGATAATTTATATGATATTAATATACTATAATAACTATACTATAAATAATAATGATAATAACAGAATTAATGTTAGTTTATGTCAAGTCATTTTGCTAAGGTACTGTTCCTTGAACACTAATGAAAAATTCTAAAACTCCTTTTTTCATGCGCAGGAAGTTGGTAAGTATCAGGGTCGTCTCAAAGTTCATTATTTACTAAATGTAGATTTCTCAGATCATTTCGCTTAAACTATGGTTTAGTCCACTAACGCAGTTCCGTTCTTTGTCTTAACAAGAAACTCGCAGCTCCAATTATGATGCTAAGGAGAGCAATTTCCTCTAAATCGACCACGTTAGGCATTTAAACACATATAACAACAATCTATACTAATAGTGTTATTATACTTCATACTTATAAACGATTGTTTTGGTCCTAAGAAGGTTATGTTTATGTACATTATGTAAAAATAACAAAGAAACGAGCAGAAACGAGGTTATGTGTGTAGCACTGTTGCCCATCAAAGTAACTAACTTAACAGTAGTTAAAAAATAGAATCACTGATGTAACCGACCGGGGATACATATGTTAAAAATATTACTATTAAAGTAAGGATGGGGCAACAACGTTGTCAATTAGATAGGTTTTCTTATATTATTAACAGGTCATAGGAATAAGTTTAAGTTAGAAATTAGTTCCCATATAGTTCCCATATCACTCTCTCTCGTACCACCAAACCAAATTATAATATTTTTACAAGACAAGCCGATGGAATGCGCAGTAATCTCGCTATCCGCTTGGGAAAGTTTACAGAAGTCAGACGACGCAGGAAATTAAGAATAGGTGCTTTGCTAACAGGGTGTTTTGGCTGGCGAATCTACTAGAAGTACAGCAAACGGAAAAAATGTTGACTCGGGAACCAAAGAAACAGGCGGTTCCCACGGACTGGCATCAAGACGCCTTGAATCATGGTGATAAGCTAAGCCAAGGAGGTATAAATAGGAGCCCGAGGACAGTCAAGGGCCAGTGTTGAGTTGGGGAGTTGGGTGCAGACTTCAGGGTGGAAGCAGTACCAGGATCCCGAGACTTGGCTAGATGGTGGACCTCTGAAGGCGTACAGCAACTACAGGGTGAAGAACCAGTATCTTCAGGGTTAAGACGAAGGCCAGGTCCTTTCGAGAGGAAACAAAGCGGAATCACAACCCAGGGCGTCCGGAATACATCAGACTGCGAGAGAGCTGGTACCTCTGCCAACACCACGAGATAGCGAGGCAATAGGGTAAGCGAGTCCGTTTGCAATTGCTTGCCTTTACAATTGGTTATAGAAGGGGTGGCGATTTTATTGGGGATTATCTTCGTGGTTACGAGAGAGAGCCGAACTGGCTGGTATGTTAAGTTAACATGTTTTGCTAATATGTTGTTGGTATAGTTGTTTCGTTTTTTTGTAATGTAGGATTGTTTAGTTTTCGACGGAATTGTATACGGTTAGGGATCTAGATTATTTTTGTGAAAGTTGTAAGTGAGGAACCCAGTTTATGTGGTTGATTTATGTAAGTTAGAGTTTTACTTTGGCCTTTAATTTCGCGAGCAAATTGTAGTTAAGTTGCATTGGTTGGGTAGCGTAGTAGATTTGAGGGTTGTTTTTGTTATATTGGTTGATGGAACAAAGTTCTGTGTAAATTTAATGCATTTTTATATTAATACACATATACATTTTTTTAAGTATTGTTTGATTTATATAGTAGTAAATTCAGGTGACTAAAGAAACCAACCAATAAGCTTTAATAACAGGTAAGTGTGCAGTTTACTATCTCGGGTATTAAGATCAAAACTCGCATGAGATAAAATTTCCGCCCATAAAATATTACTTTAACATCAGCCACCTGATAATTCAAATACTAGTCTCCGCTCGGCTAACTCACCCCTATCGGGGGTGCTACAATGGTGTCAGGTGTGGGGTGTTTTAATTAGGAAATTCTGGCACACTGAAATTTAGGAAGGTTAAGTTACATATTTTTTTTTTTTTTAAGAAATATACCTCTGTTCGTCTTATAATTGTTGGTGGTCACTGGTTTAGCTCTCTCTCAAGTAACCTGATAGGATTGTTGTGGCACGCGCCGTGATTAGTTTAACTGGGTCAGTAGTTTACACGTGTGTTGTGAGTTATGGATGGCGATAACGATGATACGCCGCCAGTGGGCGCGTCCGGAAAACAGACAACCGAAGTAGAGGCGCCGGCGCCTAATCGGTCGCTTAACTTTGCAAAAATATGTCACACTGTGGAGCCTTATACGGGGAAGGGAGACATAAGGGATTATTTTTTTAAAATTGAGAGACGTGCGGATTTGTAAGGTTGGAATGATAGGGAGTTATTAGATTTAATTATCTATAGGTTGCAAGATGGCGGCATACCAATTTTTCAGGTCGGAGGCAACGTTACAGGTTAAAGAAGTGACTTTCAAAGAGTTTAAAGAAAAATTTATTAAAAAATTTAGTAGAAAACGGACGCCCGGTGAACTTTTGGCCGCTTTGACTAAATTGTATCAGGGGGACCAAGAACATGTACACGAGTTCCTTACTCGTGTTAAGTTAATCACGCAAGAGAGCTTAGAGTTGGAACGGGAGCGCGCCCTGCCTACCGATTGGGCCGGAATAACCTCCAAAACGCAGGATATAGCGTTACATCAATTTAGGGTCGGTCTCAAACCGGAATTACTAAAACATTGCGGGTCATTGTTATTGCAAGGGAACAAAACAATTGATGAATTGGCAGATATAGCCGCACTAGAGGAAACTAATCAGGAGCTTATTCGCGGCCGTTATCATCAGGTTAATAGTCTAGAAAGGTCACCTTACCGTGAGGCGGAGTCTCCAGCTCGACGGAGAATCTGTTATAGATGTGGACAGCCAGGCCATTTTGCGCGGGGATGTGCAGATAAGTCGGAGAATAATCAGCAAGGACGCGGTGGGAGACAAGGGACTCTACCAACTTTTCGCGAAATTACTTGCTTTAGGTGCAAACAGCCAGGGCACATTGCGGTAAATTGTCCGAAATCGCCAGGCGATGGTATAACTGCAGCAGGTCCAAGACGAAACGCTGGCGGCGGGTCGACACAGTTAGGTAACCGCTCTGAATTTTTGCCCAGGCATCAGCAGAGGCCGCGCCAGTCCCAACAAGTTGGTGCTTTAAACGATTCGACTCTAGCGGCGAGCCCCAACGCTGGAGACGAGCAGAACTAAGGGGCGCCTCAGAGACAAATGTTATAGTGCCACATCTACAGTCTTCAATAGAAACTCCAGCTTACATAAGATTAGGGGTAAATTCTTGCGTGTATATGTTCTTGATTGACAGCGGTTCACCAATAACGATGCTGCGAAGGAATGTAGTGGGATCCAATCCAATAATAAACTTGGAAAAGACACCGTATGGAAACCTAAGAATTACCGGAATTACGGGACATGAGATTGGCATACTAGGAATCACAAATGCAAATTTTCAGCTAGATCAGTGTAACATTAGATTTAATTGTTTTGTATGTCCTAACGAATTAGTGCTAACATCTGACGGTATACTAGGTAGAGACTTTTTAACGTTTAATCAGGTGGTGTTAGACTATTCGCAGCAGTTAGTTAGAATTCTCGGTACCACATGTAAGTTGATGACGGAATCCGATGTCGGCCTTGCTGAAGTCGTACAGGAAGTGAATAATGTAAAATCTTCCCTAGCAAAACCCTCGGTGATAAATACGGCAGATATTCAAACTGCACTATCGAACAAAAGGTTAGGCGGGCTAGGGCACCCTAATCCGGCTTTGTCGGCCGGTATAGCTGGTAACTTATCAAATTTGGGTCAGTCCCGTCATTCTTGTTGCGTAGGTGCCTCAGGACCCCGGAAGGAAATAGTAGCCGAAACAACCAATAGGCAGCAACCTGAGATAGCTAAGGGAAGGCGGACCACACCTCCAGGAACCACAACCTCCCATCTTGACGAAATTACGGTAGTCAAGGACGAAGGCACGACAAAAATGCGTAACTTTGAGGTTGTTCCGACGAGGAAAGAGTTTCCTCACCCGATCGAGGTCAACGTAAACATTTTAACTCCCGAAGGCGGAGAAGTCAGCAGCGACGATGATGAAACCGAAAGTTTAAGGAAAGGGTGGGTGCACAGAGGGTGCGAAAGGACTGGGTTACAGGGTGGTTCATTAGAAAATAAATCCCGAACTGCCGACGTAAAGAGAATACTCAATCGGAGAAACCGACCAAAGAATGCGGGAGAGAAGACGATGCCCCAACGGGGTAAGAACAGTCACGAATGGGGTGAAAGCTTAGAACAAACTAGATTGGTAGATCAAGTGGAACATACCAAAGAGCTAAACGACGCCCCGAGAGTTTTAGTTTGTAGCCCGGTGGTAATCGAGCCCCTGACGGAAGGAATAGTGAAGGTATCAGTGGACGATGAGGAATTGGGAGAAAATATTTTCTTGGAAGGCAGTAATGTGTTCGGTAAGGATGGTCTCGTGATAGGAAAGGTCGTTGTGTCTCGGGGAAAAGAGAAGTTTTTGCCAGTAATGAATCTGGGAGATCGGTCGATTAGGTTAACACGTAATAATCAGATAGGTTACGCATATGAATGTACGCTTGGAAATGACAAAAAATCGACATTGGAAAAACCTGGAACCGATGATGTAGTAGTAGGGGTTGTTGAAAATAAGAGAAAATGGATTGAAGAACAAGCGGACTTAGAACATTTGGGAACTAGAGATAAGAAGGAAGTTATCCGATTAATTGAAGACTATTTTGAAATATTCTTGGAGGGCGAAGAGGAATTCTCCAAGACGCACAAGGTTAAGCATAGGATCATAACAGAAAATGTACCCCCGATCACAAAAAGGCCGTACAGAGTACCAGTGGCGCAGAAAGAAATTCCTCAAGAAGAAATTGATCAACTGCTAAAGAAAAAAATCATTGTGCCATCGCAATCACCATGGTCAGCGCCAGTGGTTATTGTAAACAAACAACTGCCGGACGGAACAATGAAACATCGAGTATGTATAGATTATCGTGGGCTTAACAGTGTTACAAAAAAGGATTTCTACCCGTTACCTCATTTGCAAGAAACTTTAGATTTGGTAGGGGATGCTTGCCTATTTAGTGTTTTTGACGTATCAGCCGCTTACCATCAAATAGAAGTAGCCGAAGAAGACAAAGAGAAGACTGCATTTTCTACCCCGTTTGGTCATTATGAAAGCAATAGGATGATGTTTGGATTAGTTAACGCCCCCGCAACCTTCCAAAGATTTATGAATTATACATTGTCAAATTTAATCGGAACTCACTGCTTAGTTTACTTGGACGATATAATCGTATTCAGCAGTCAGGGAGTAGATGATCATTTGGGGAAATTGAGGATGGTATTTGAAAGATTGCGGGAAGCCAATATCAAATTGACACCATCAAAATGTCATTTTTTGGTCCATCAGGTTAAATATTTGGGTCATATTATTACTCCATCTGGAATTAAGCCGGACCCCGATAAGATAAAGGACATTATTAATTTTCCTGTTCCCAGATCAGTAAAAAATTGTCGAGAGTTTTTAGGACTTGTGGGTTGGTATAGGAAATTCATCAAAAACTTTTCAGAGATTGCCCGGCCTCTTACAAACCTAACACGGAAGGACGTCCCCTTTGTCGTTGGTCCCCAGGAGCGTGCTGCGGTGGATCGATTGAAAGCTGCCGTGACTTCGGAATCGGTTTTAATAACACCAAATTTTGATGAACCGTTCATTTTGGCAACTGATGCTAGTAATACAGGACTGGGTGCCATTTTAAGTCAACTTAGGGATGGCCTCGAAAAACCAGTGGCATTCGCAAGTCGGAACAAGTCGGAACAAACCAGAACAAAATTATAGTACCACAGAAAAAGAATGCTTAGGGGTTGTTTTTGGAATTAAACACTTCCGTTGTTATCTGTATGGGAGAAGATTCTCGGTGATAACTGATCACCGCCCCCTTCGGTGGTTGATGCAACTGAAGGATCCCAGTTCCAGGCTTGCTAGGTGGGCCCTTACGTTGATGGAGTACGACTTCGACATTATTCATAGAGCAGGTCGAAAACATGGGAATGTGGATGCCTTGAGTCGGGTGGAAGTTGTTCAGATGGATTGTTCGCTCAAAAACAATTTTAAACTTTAAACAGAAATGCAGGGCGATCTGTTCTCTGCTCCAGATGATTACGCGTTCGCTCATTGTGTATCCGAAGACTTCGCTATGGGAGCAGGGATTGCAGTGGAATTTAGACGGAGGTTCGGGATGGTTAGGGAGTTAAGAGCTTTGGGGAAGAAGGTAGGAGAGGTCGCGGAATTAATCTCGAAAGGACGTACGATTTACAATTTGATAACTAAGCGTAGGTACTTTGAGAAACCGACATTTCAGGATATTAACAGAACATTAGTATCACTAAGGACTCTTATGTTAGCAGATGGAAAGTATAAGTTGGCTATCCCTCGCATTGGTTGTGGGGGGGATAAATGTAAATGGGATCGTATAGAGAAATTACTTAAAGAAGTATTTGAAAACTCAGGAATCTCAATTAGTGTATATGTGTTTGATCCACCGGGTCAGGTGGTAGTAAATAATGTCGTTCCGAACACGTACTTACCAATTTGGGACCGAGCGGAGATACTCGAAGCGCAGCAGGTAGACGGGTATTGTAATACTATTAGAGAGGATCTCTTGGCAGGAAGGAACAGTAACGATTTTTTTCTTGATCGCGAAGGCGTTCTTTATAGGACTAGTGCAAATCTCCCAGGACTGTTGGTAGCCCCACAAAAATTAATTAAAGGAATAATGTACACCTACCACGATCTCCCACTCGCTGGCCATGGCGATCAGGAAAAAACAATCGGTCTTATTAGGCAGCGTTTTTATTGGCCACAAATGATAAAAGACATCAAGGCATATTGTCTTCAATGCGAATCATGCAACAGAAGGAAAACGTCTCCGCACATGAAGAAAGCCCCTTTGCAAAAAATTCAGCAAATGACTGTCCCTTTCGAACGAACCTCAATGGACATCGTGGGTCCCTTAGTCCAAACCCTGCAAGGTAACAAGTATATCCTAACATTCCAGGATCATTTTAGCAAATATCCCGAGGCGGTAGCACTCCCTGACCAGAAAGCCGATACCATAGCTCGAGCATTTGTTACTCATATAATTTGCCGTCATGGGGCGCCCCGTCAGCTGCTGACTGACCAAGGAACAAATTTCGTATACCAGTTAATGAAGGAAGTATGCCAGTTGCTAAAGATTAAGAAAATTCAAACTACACCTTATCATCCGGAGTGCAATGGCTTAATTGAGCGAAGTCATAGGGTCTTTAAGGATATATTGTCTCATTATATTAGTCGAAATCAACGCGATTGGGATCTGTGGTTACCATATGTGTTAGTAGCTTATCGATCGACTCTCCATAGCTCTACCGGCTATAGTCCACACTTTTTGCTGTATGGGCGGGATATGGAATTACCGTTGGATGATTTCATCAAACCATTAAGACAAAGGTACGATTATGACGAAAATTATGTATCAGAACTCATGGGTCGGATGAATGATGTTTACCGTACTGTTCAAGATAGACTGGAGGTAACGGCCAATATGCAAGCGAAGCAGTATAATAAGAAAACAAAGATAAAGGAATTTCAGTTGGGAGATTTGGTTTTATTGTTGGATGTAGCACATAAACCAGGGCTGTCCAAGAAACTATCACAACCCTGGACTGGGCCCTATAGGATCATCGATAAACAAGGTCCAGTGAATTACCGAATACGGAGGGTAAATGCGAGTCAAGAGTTAGTTGTGCATGTCAACCGACTTAAGCCTTATCACACTAATTGGGAGAATAGTAGAAAGCAGCGAAATGACTAGAGAGGACAAGCGAGTACTCAGAACGAAATGGCACCTACTATTGAGGAGACCATGGAGGAAGCGGAGGTAGCGGAGGAAGCGGAGGAGAATCCGGTGTATTGGGAAAGTGACAGTAGTGACGAGGAAGAGGAACATTTGGGGGAATCAGAGGCAATTGCAGAAGGAGCACCTACCGCCGAAGACCAGCGGGAGAATCAGACTAACAATGCTCTACTGGAACCAACATTAGCTCAACGACGAACTCGTCGGGTTATCAAGCCGCCGAACAGACTGTCTTATTAGAAATTACAGATGGGGCAGCGAGAAATTGAAGCGATTCACTTACCTTCAATCTCTCAAATATATTTGAGTTTTTCCAAATTTAAAGAAATGTTTGATGTTTTGATCATTACCTAGTCTGGGGGGGGAGACGGGAATTTGAAGGGAATTTTCATCTGCCTTCAAGCTCCCTAGTTTATTTGTTTAGGTTTTTTCTTGATTATTTGGTTATTTGTTTTTTTTTTTCGTTGGTCAAAAGTAATCACGTGATTTTTTTTTTTTGATGGTGTGAGTCTAGATTTGCCCTGTTGTGGGGGCTTTTAGAATACCACAACCGCAGGGACGGCGCGGAGTAAAAAAGGCCCGAACGTCCACCGGGAGTTTGAAGGACGATTTCACTTGCGTTCAAGCTCTCCAGTAACTAAGGAAAGTAAATTTTTATTTTATTCTGCTTATTGGTTTTTGTATGGGATGTACTTTGATATGTTTTACTTTTGGGACGCGTTAGCTCTGTGGCTGGACTGAAGAATTGTGCCACCGCATGGACGGCGTGGGGTAAAAGTCCCCTAATGTCCGCCAGGAAACAGCCCCTTATGGGCGGTAAATTTAGTTTTCTTTTAGTTTAGTTGTATGCTTAATTTTGTTTGTGTATATCACTATAGACAATCAAGGTATTGTGCTACTTCCGCACGTTCCCAAGGAGGCTGTTGAAGAGGTCCCAGTCTGGCGTCGAGGTCAATTCCCTGGTCTAATTAGCGTTGCCATTGTCGTCCGAGGTTGCAAGCACTGAAGCGCTGAACGGCTACTTCCTATACCGCGCACTGGGGTGCGGTATTGGATTTCTTGCGAGTCTCTGGGACTTGCTAACCGTATGGCTGATCCAGAGAAATCGAGCGTCAAGGCCCAGTTCCAGAGAAGCCCCTACAAACCCCATCACGGTACCTTCTCAACCTGACCTGTCTGATACCCGACGGGTCCAGGGCCCAGCCAGTCCGAAAGATGGCCGCCACACAACCGACTACGCCAAGGAGGGTCCTGGGCAGCTGTACCCTCCCCTCGCTGGGGAATCCCGCTGGTTGCAGTCAACCCGAGTGTCGTAGTGAGTGAACGGTTAAAGTGCCGTCTGAGTGATGTGCGTAGTACGATTGTGATGCCCTACAACCCTGATGATCAGGACAATTTGTTTACAAATTGTTTGTATTTACTTGTATTTGTATTGTGTATGTACTTATTGTTATAGCATTGTTGCTTCATCATTTACGTGGGAGTTAGTTCAATTGGTAATTTGATGTCGAAAGTGGAAAAGGATGGGCACTTGGAGTAAGTGGCCCATCTTGTTTTTAAGGATGGGGCAATGTAACCGACCGGGGATACACATATTAAAAATATTACTATAAAAGTAAAGATGAGGCAACAACGTTGTCAATTAGATCGGTTTTCTTATATTATTAACAGGTCATAGGAATAAGTTTAAGTTAAAAATTAGTTTCCATATAGTTGCCATATCACTCTCTCTCGTATCACCAAACCCAAACTATAATATTTTTAAGACATATAATATCGTGGCAACAAGCCGATGGAACGCGCAGTAATCTCGCTATCCGCTTGGGAAAGTTTACAGAAGGCTAGTCAGGCGGCGCATGAAATTAAGAATAGGTGCCTTGCTATCAGGGTGTTTTGGCTGGCGAATCTACTAGAAGTACAGCAAACGGAAAAAATGTTGACTCGGGAACCAAAGAAACAGGCGGTTCCCACGGACTGGCATCAAGACGCCTTGAATCATGGTGATAAGCTAAGCCAAGGAGGTATAAATAGGAGCCCGAGGACGGTCCGAGGATATTCAAGGGCCAGTGTTGAGTTGGGGAGTTGGGTGCAGACTTCAGGGTGGAAGCAGTACCAGGGTCCCGAGACTTCGCTAGGTGATGGACCTCTGAAGGCGTACAGCAACTACAGGGTGAAGAACCAGTATCTTCAGGGTTAAGACGAAGGCCAGGTCCTGTCGAGAGGAAACAAAGCGGAATCACAACCCAGGGAGTCCGGAATACATCAGACTGCGAGAGAGCTGGTACCTCCGCCAACACCACGAGATAGCGAGGCAATAGGGTAAGCGAGTCAGTTTGCAATTGCTTGCCTTTACAATTGGTTATAGAAGGGGTGGCGATTTTATTGGGGATTATCTTCGTGGTTACGAGAGAGAGCCGAGCTGGCTGGTATGTTAAGTTATCATGTTTTGCTAACATGTTGTTGGTATAGTTGTTTCTTTTTTTTGTACTGTAGGATTGTTTAGTTTTCGATGGAATTGTATACGGTTAGGGATCTAGATTATTTTTGTGAAAGTTGTAAGTGAGGAACCCAGTTTATGTGGTTGATTTATGTAAGTTAGAGTTTACTTTGGCCTTTAATTTCGCGAGCAAATTGTAGTTAAGTTGCATTGGTTGGGTAGCGTAGTAGATTTGAGGGTTGTTTTTGTTATATTGGTTGATGGAACAAAGTTCTGTGTAAATTTAATGCATTTTTATATTAATACACTTATACATTTTTTTAAGTATTGTTTGATTTATATAGTAGTAAATTCAGGTGACTAAAGAAACCAACCAATAAGCTTTAATAACAGGTAAGTGTGCAGTTTACTATCTCGGGTATTAAGATCAAAACTCGCATGAGATAAAGTTTCCGCCCATAAAATATTACTTTAACATCAGCCACCTGATAATTTAAATACTAGTCTCCGCTCGGCTAACTCACCCCTATCGGAGGTGTTACAGGTTCATACTGTTTTTTTTTTAAGTTTTATTCAAACTGGTTCGATTCGTTTTTGGAAATTTGCCTCTCTTCTTGCATGGGCTTAGCACATTTTTATTTCACAAATTAATTGCTCCAGATTATTCAGGATAAATACCACACATCACCCTAAACGTTTATTAGGATTAATTTACAAAATTAAATCCTCACCGATTTACATGACCAAAAATATAATCTCTGTCACCACGCAAATATGAAATAGCAATAATACATAGGTACATATGAGATACAAATATATATAGTCAATTAGAAAATAAACTGCTTCCGGGTTATGCCGTGTGTCAAGATTTGTTAATGCTGACTTTTCGCGAACCATGTTGCTCGCTTCTTCAAAGCTAATTGAATACTGGTATTCAATCAGTATTGAGCTAGCTTTGAAGAAGCGAGCAACATGGTTCGCGAAAAGTCAGCATTAACAAATCTTGACACACGGCATAACCCGGAAGCAGTTTATTTTCTAAATGATTCTGGCCGTGAAAGCCTACGTACTTATATAGTCAATGATATACTCAATTTGTCAAAAATTGATAAATAGATTTGTCTTGGTTTGTCCATATAAGGAATCCGACAAAAGGAGACCGACGATTCTAAAAGCGACAAATAATGGAATGACTTTTCGTCATTCTGAGCGCCGAAATTATGACACAAAAATTATGGGTTTTACGTCTATGTGCGTACCTACTTTACCAACACGCAAAAAATGTATGCCAGCGTGAAATACGAATACCGAAAACGGCATTATGTTTATAGACCGGGTAAATGCTATAAAAGAACACACAACGCCATTATTCTATTACTTTTCATTTCCACTGTTACCATCGGCAAAAAATAGAGAAATTAGATGAAAAAAATTAAAATAACAGCAAGTTATAATTATCATGCGTGGAATGCGCACTATGTACCAAAAAAATAATCAAATCAAAGTAGTTCAACAGTTATTAGACGTTTAAATAACTAGATAAAAATATTAGGTATCCATAATTAGTATCAAAAATTATTTTTCCGTTCAACGTATACCTTTAGCTGTGTTAGCCATGGCCACCAATACGCTTATGGATTTGTGTCTGATTATTAACACAATAGTTTTAGTTGTACTTAAACAGTTTCAGTTTCAACAGTAATTCGACGTCAAAATAACTAGATAAAAATATCAAGTATCCATTATTTGTATCAATCATTTATTTTATATGTTTCGTTCGTGGCATAAGTAAAGATTGCGGTATTCTGACTAACATCGCTATGCATTAGACTATGCGTCTTCATTGGCAGCTACATAATTATCTATCGTGTTTTCGATCCATGTATAATCTGACAGTTTGAGATTAGGACTAACCTAACCTACACAGTCATGCTTACATTGCACTTTTTATACATTACTTAGTTCCGGAGCATATACACAAGGATTATTTTTAAAGAAGAATCCCACCATCGAAGCTTTAACCTTCGGTAGATTATCACTATCAGCTTTAACAAAGTTGTTTTCTATTGTTTGGAAACTAATGTAGGGTTATATTATATTATTAGGGTTTAGCCAAGCCGATTAGGTTCAGCAGCAACAAATTGGTGAACCAGGGGCATTTATTGAGCAACTTTAGTGGATATAGTTCCACATTAAAAATAAGTTTTCGGTTTGATTATAGAAAACTTACATTGGTTCTGTTGCGACATGGATCTTATCCTTACGAGGCTTAGTGACTAAAACAATAAAAGCAAAATGTATGTTACACTTTAAAAGTGAAAGCAATAATGCGAAGAGCTTACTTTTGTCCGCGCCCAACCTGTCTGCGGGATTATCAACATCCTTGCAAAAGCTTTCGTGATTTATCAAAAACCTCTTCTTGCTAAAACTAAACCCGCATAAGCTGCAACTGAATTTCTTTACTGGTGGAAGGTCTTCAATCGCATCGTTGCCTTCATGTTTCATTGACGAATGTTGAAACGTAGTCATATTTGTTTTATTTGCTCAAATCTGAAAAACAAACAAAAAAGGAGTGCTGCAATAGTTTGAAGGCTAAAAGTTATGCAATATCCAAATTAAGTGTGGTATTAGACTATCTTGATGTAGAATGCGATACAAACTAAGCGTTATTCTCGGCATTTTCTTACCTAATTCACCTAATTCACACGCGACCAATGCACTTTTACATCGGAGATGTTGAGGTTATGTAATGAGTGAGTTGTATATTGTTCCGTTCAGCCACATCGAGTGCTTCAGGCGCTAAGTTCTAACGAAAAAAAAGTGTGCTTAATCGTTCAGCTGCTTTGCATTTGCACATTTCTTAGTTGATCTTAGCTGAGGTAATGAATAGTTACATGTCGCGTTCCTTTTGCTTTTGTGAAGTCAAATGAACTTAGCAGAACAACCTACCCCTTACCCCTGGTTAGTCAACCAAAGTCCGCAAACGTTCCTGAATTCATCTGAATTCTATGAAACTTGGCCCCTCCTTTTTCGAAATTTGGAATTCTGTTTCTACAGATCGTTTGCAATTGCTTGCATCCTTTTTTCTTTACATTTGCACCCCCGCCGTTTTTGATATAAAATTTAAATAAATTCGGAGGGGCCAGATTGACACTAGCCCCTCGTTTCTGGAAATTTAAAATTCTATTTTCACAGATCGTTTGCAATTGTTTGCACCCTTTTTAGTTTCGTTTGTACCCCTAACCTTTTCGTGAAATAAATAAAACAATTTTGTAAAGGGTGAATTTGGCCCCCTTTTTTCAATTGTACTTGTTTCCACCCTTTTTTAGTTTTGTTTGCACCCCTACCATTTCCTGATAAAATTAAAACCATTTTATGAACAGTGAACTTGACCCCTACTTTTTCAAAATTTATTTTTTTTGGCAGGTCGGTTGCAATTCGTTTGTACCATTTTTAGTTTCGTTTGCACCCCTACCGCTTTCGTGAAAAAATTATAACAATTTCGTGAGGTGTGAATTTGGCCTACTGATTTTTGTTCTACTGATTGTTTGCAATTCGTTTGCACTTGTTTGCCCCCTTTTTAGTTTTGTTTGCATCTCTATCGTTTTCCCTTCGTTTTTTAAAAAAAAAGTTTGAAATAAAAATCTTCAAGTTTTACAAGTTTCAAAATCATTTTTATTGATTTATTATCATTGTATTACATATGCACTATCTTTATTTTTGCACCCTTACAGTTGGAATAAAAAACAAAAATACAAATAAATAAGTGTGAACCAGCCAACACTTATGAATTTAAACTAAAAATAACAAAATGCAATAAATTTAAGGGAAAATAAATTAACCTGAATTGCACACACATGTGCAGACTATTCCATTTTCTCTCCAGCAAAAATATTATTTTAGATAGTTATAATATCATATTGAATAAAAAATCCCATGGATTTATCGTTATTCCGACTCCCTAAAAAGTTGCGGCCGTTTGAAATATTAACAAAACCGTGTTATAAATGGCTGTACTTCCTTAAGGAATCGAAAAACCAATAAGTCTATTAGAAATTTTTACTCAGAATGACAATTACTTTCGAGAAAAAAAAAGTTTCATATTTATTTATGGAATCTTTCTTAAGGAATTCATTTTTTATTCGAATCCTTCTTAACTAAATTGACACACGATAAATAAACAGATTACTCGCTGTGGAAAGCAGTAAGGAAGTACAAGAGGCCAGTGGCTCATGTCCCACCTATAAGCAATGTAGTTATACATACAAGTAACCGCAAGACGGCAAGTATCTTGGGAAGATTCTGAGGGCGCATGCGTGGCTTGGGCCTGTGTTCACCATTTTCCCGTAAGATGGCGCTAGCTTTTTCTGCTTGCATGTTCTGTGCTCAAACACAATATTAGTGAATTTCGCACTCAATTATCGAGCGGCATTACATCGAATATCACAATTTTTTAAGGTATTTATTTCATATTTGAATTGTGCTGGCGTTCTGGTAGTGGCGCCATCCAGTATCATTTTCACGAACCAAATCCAGAAGGGCGACACTGAATTATCGAGAGAGAATATTTAAACCCGTATTACATCGTCATTCACAATATTAGAGGAATTTATATCATAATTGAATGAAAAATCACTTTATTCTTAATCAATTCTTATTTAATAGCAGTTCCATTTTGCATGCGCCATCTAGTGTCCTTTAACGAACTAAGGCTGGTCTCGTTCGATATATCTGAAAAGTTGGGACGCCGACATCAAAGGAGCCGACACCTAACGCGCCTAATCCTAACCCGCGCTTTTTCATAGGTTATATCGTCGTCCGTGATTGGCTCTGATTCGATTTTGTGGGACTGGAAGATTTGTGTAATATGTTCTGTAAAAATTTTCATTTTTTGCCTTCTTTTTGCCATTTTTTGTCTTCTGTTTATTGTGTCTTGCCCAGGTGCCGCCTCTTCGTTTTATAGGTGGGACATGGGCCACTGGCCTCTTATACTTCCTCACTGCTTTCAACAGCGAGTAATCTATTTATTTATCGTGTGTCAATTTAGTTAAGAAGGATTCCAATAAAAAATAAATTCCTTAAGAAGGATTCCATAAATAAAAGTGAAACTTATTTTTTTTTCTCGAAAGTAATTGTTATCCTGAGTAAAAAGTTTCTATTAGTCTTGTTGGCTTTTCGATTCCTTAAGCAAGTAGAGCCATTTATAACACGGTTTTGTTAATATTTCAAATGGCTGTAACTTTTTAAGTAGTCGGAAAAGCGATAAGTCCATGGGAGTTTTTTTATTCAGTATGATATTATAACTATCGCAAATAAAAATTTTGCGGGAGAGAAAATGGGATAGTGTGCACAAGTGTGTGCAATTCAGGTTAATTTATTGTCACTTCAATTTATTGTAAATTGTATTTTGTAATTTTTAGTGTAAATTCATAAGTGTTGGCTGGTTTACACTTATTTATTTGTATTTATATTTTTTTCTAATTCCAACTGTAACGCTGCAAAAATAAAGACAGTGCAAGCACATGCAATACAATGGTAATAAATTAATAAAAATGATATTGAATCTTGTAAAACTTGTAGAATTTTATTTCAAACTTTATTTTAAATATATCTGAAAAACGGTAGGGATGTAAAAAAACTAAAAATGGTGCAAACAAGTGCAAACAAATTGCAAACAATCAGTAGAACAAAAAATTTAAAATTTTGAATAAAGGACCAAGTTCACAAATTTACCCTTCACGAAATTGTTTTAATTTTTTCACGAAAACGGTAGAGATGCAAACGAATCTAAAAATGGTGCAAACAATTGCAACCGATCTGTCTAAAAGAAACGAAAAATTTTGAAAAAGGAGCTGTCAAGTTCAGAAAATTGTTTTAATTTTATCACGAAAACGTAGGGGTGAACTAAAAAAGGGTGGAAACAAGTGCAAACGAATTGCAAACAATCTGTAGAAAAAATGAAACTTTTGAAAAAGGGGGCCAAAGTCACCCTTTACAAAATTGTTTTAATTTAATCACGATACAGTAGGGGTACAAACGAAACTAAAAAGGGTGCAAACAATTGCAAACGAATTGCAAACAATCTGTAAAAACAGAATTTCAAATTTCGAGAAAGGAGGGGCTAGTGTGAATCTGGCCCCTCCGAATTTGTTTTAATTTTATCTCGAAAACGGCGGGCTGCAAACGTAAAGAAAGCGGATGCAAACAATTGCAAACGAATTGCAAACGATCTACAGATCGTTCTACAGAACCAGAATTCCAAATTTTGAAAAAAGAGCGGCCAAGTTCACAAAGTTCAGATGGTTCAGGAATCTTAGCGATTGAATAACCAATGGCAAGCGGTAGGTAGTTAAGATAAGTTCATTTGACTTCACAAAAGCAAAAGGAACGCTACATGTAACTGAGTGTTGATTAGCTCAGCTAAAACATGTGCAAATGAAAAGTAGCTAATATGCCGCTGAGCGATCAAGCACACTTTATTTTTCATAAGAGCTCAACGCCTGTAGCACTCGTAGTGGCTGAACGGAACGATATGTAACTAACTCATTACATAACCTTAACATCTCTGATGTCAAAGTTCGTTGGTCGCGTGTGAATTAGGTAGATATAAAGTAAAATTGATAACTAAACTTTAAACAAACGATCGAAAACCCATTAAACTGTCACTGACATTCGTGAGAAAATAATTTTCTCCATCATTTATTAAGGAGACAGTATACACCATATGAGCATATGAGGTAAGAAAATGCCGAGAACGATGCTTAGTTTGTATCGCATTTTACATCAAGATAGTCTAATACCACATACCACACTTAATTTGGATATTACATAGCTTATAGCGTTCAAACTATTGCAGCACTCCTTATTTGTTTGTTCTTCAGATTTCAGGAAATAAAACAAATATGACTACGTTTCAACATTCGTCAATGAAACATGAAGGAAACGATGCGATTGAAGACCTTCCTCCAGTAACGAAATTCAGTTGCAGCTTATGCGGGTTTAATTTTAGCAAGAATAAGTTTTTGATAAATCACGAAAACTTTTGTAAGGATGTTGATAATCCCGCAGACAGGTTGGGCGCGAACATAAGTAAGCTCTTCGCATTACTGCCTTCACTTTTAAAGTGTAACTTACATTCTGCTTTTATTATTTTAGTCACTAAGCCTTGTAAGGAGGAGATCCATGTCACAACAGAACCAATGTAAGTTTTCTATAATCCAACCTAAAACTCATTTTTAATGTGGAAATATACCGGGTGGTCGTTTTAACTTGAGACTCCTAAATATCTCGTGAAATATGCATGGTACGACAAAAGTGTCTTAAATAAACTTGTAGGAGTCAAAGGGGGAAATGAGATGACGATATCAGTTTCATTGCAGATGGCGCTGTTATCGGTGAAAATGAGGCTAACTTCATTTTTTTAAATGTGAATACACAACTTTTTTATCAAATTATGATTTTACGCTAAATAAGAACAATCTTTTGTCTGAACATTTTTTTCGTACGATGCATCTATTAAAAATTATTGACGATGGAAGTTTGTGGCGGCTACGGTAGTTACGACCGCTGCCACTGCATGGGATGCGCTCACCGTCTGGCAGTCAAAGCGACGACTGAGTAGACACTCATGGTACAACTTAGGAAGGTATGTGCGTAACCGGGACACGTTTTGATATCTCGCGCGTTGCGCCGTCATGCGCATAGGTTTTGTTTACACACGAAAAAAATGCATCGTACGAAAAAAAGTTTCAGACAAAAGATCCTTCTTATTTAGCGGAAAATCATAATTGGATAAAAAATTTGGGTATTCCCATTTAAAAAAGTGAAGTTAGCCTCATTTTCACCGATTGCAGCGCCATCTGCAATGAAACTGATATCGTCATCTCATTTCCCCCTTTGAGTCCTACAAGTTTATTTAAGACACTTTTGTCGTACCATGCATATTTCACGAGATATTTAGCAGTCTCAAGTTAAAACGACCACCCGGTATACACTAAAGTTGCCCCTGGTTCACCAATTTTTAGCTTCTGAACCTAATCGGCTTGGCTAAACCCTAATAGGGTATTTGACTGTATTCAAAATAGGATTTGGATTATAGTCATCCTATTTGATTACAGTTTAAGGAAACTATTTGTCATTACTTTGTTATTACTATAAAACAACTTTGTTAAAGCTGATAGTGGTAATCTACCGAAGGTTAAAGCTTTGATGGTGGGATTCTTCTTTAGAAATAATCCTTATTTATATGCTCCGGAACTAACTAACGTATAAAAAGTGCAATGTAAGCATAACTTTGTAGGTTAAGTTAGTCCTAATTTCAAACTTTCAGATTATACATCGATCGAAAATGCGGTAGATAATTATGTAACTGCCGAGGAGGACGCATAGACTGACGCATAGCGATATCAGTCAGCGTGATACAGACGTGATAATATGTTTCTTACAAATAATGCAATCTTTACTTATGCCATGAACGAAATAAAAACTATAAAATAAATGATTGAAACAAATTACGAATACGTAATATTTTTATCTAGTTATTTTGACATGGAATTACTGTTGAAACCGAAACTGTCTAAATACAACTGAAACTAATGTGTAAATAATCAGACACAAATACATAAGCGTATTGGTGGCCTCGGCTAACACAGCTAAAGCCATACGTTGAACGAAAAAAAAATTTGTTTTTTTGGTGATGTGTGGTATTTATTTTGAATTATCTGGAGCAATTAATTTGTGAAATAAAAATGTGCTAAGCTCATGCAAGAAGAGAGGTAAATTTCCGAAATCAAATCGAACCAGTTTGAATAAAACTAAAAAACAGTTTGAACCACTAAAGAACAATTTGAATCAGTTTGAATTAAACTACAGTCCATATTTTACCTGTTGACCGGATGTGAGAGTAAAATCCAGAGATAAATTCAAACATATAGAGATAGTGTGTACGTAAGAGATTAAAATTTATGAAAATGAAGACATTATTTTCTAATTTTGACGTAGTAATTGTAACTACTATATACTCAACACGTTGTGGGGTTTCCAAAAATGTATGGTTTAATGAAATCGGTTAAAAACTATATAGGTACCTTTTATACAAAAAATTCAAATCGCGAGACCCCATCAAGAGATGCGATCTAAATGTCGGAAGAGACATAGGTACTGCAGCGCCACTTTTTTTTATCGTCTTACTGGTTAGTGCGGCCGACCCTAGTCAGTGGCATCGCTGACCAAACGTTTCCCTCGTCGAAATATGTATAACGAGTACGATTTCTATTTATAGAAAACCGCAACAACAATGTGGGTGTCTTCGAGCCAAATAGAGGCAGTCCTAGTTAGTACACCTGAATAGATGGCAGCACTTTACCACTGTGATTTGTAACAAAACATGCCTGTTTTTCGTACAGAATTTCCCGTGACAGTATGCGATTAACGTCTGAATATTTTTTTACCGATGGTGAAAAAACTGGTCTCGATGCTGATAAGTGGTTTTGAGCAGAACTCGCTTCCATTTTGCCGCTATAAATTAGACAAAATACGTGACTTTTACCATTTTTCTATCTATATGAATTCATTAAAAATATTTTTTTTGCTCCTATTAGCACCTGGATTATGTCCATCTCTATACTATAGCAAAATTCCACGATCATATGTAAGAGCGTTGACGGGACGTTTGTGTAGAAAAAATGCACTAATTATTAGCGCTGTACAAGCCACCTTATTTTTATTTATTGGCCTTGTGTAATTAGCCTGAGTACTCTATGTTTTAATAATAATTTTAAACAACAGAAATAAATTGATAAATTCGCCAAATTATTTTGAACTATTTATTTTATGTCAGTAATAATTAGGTATATTATAAATATAAATATTGGACGATTTACTTTTATTGGTCTTGTGTAATTTGCTTGAATATTTATTTTAATTGCATTAATAATAATTTTGAACAACTGAAATAAATTGATAATTTACCCCCTTATGCTAAAATGACCACATATAGCGCGTTGCAGCTCCAGACTTGGGTTGTAACGGAAGTGATCTTCGCGGAAGCGGATGCTGAGGCGCAATCCAAATAGTCGACTCTGCAGAAACGAAAGTGAAGCGGAAGTAACAAGAACATTCAGTATAGAAACAAAAAAAAACACAAAAACATAATCAAATTACAACCAAACGAACAACACGTATTTTATTAAAAAACAAACATAATAATTGGTCTACATTGCAACAAAACAACAACAGTCCATCAAAAAAGTGTTCATACATCTCACAAATATGTGAAATACAAGAACCTACAAAATTAAATTACTCATTTTCGTGTGGTGGGCGAAGAATTATGGAACTGTATGTTATTTAAAAAAAAACAGAGAATTTATTGCCATTCCTCCACCCAAGTTAAAAACAGTCTAAACATGCCTAAAAATAAAAATGCCGACAGGAAACAACAGAAAGCTATAGCGGCATCCAGTTATGTAGCAAACATTATCGCCAACGTCGGAAATCTCTTATTTTCTTTGTCGGCACCGGCTCACAGTGGTTTAAAATAAGAATATAGCCGTTCAAAATTATTTTAGCGCTATGGTCCAATTTAATCCAAAGTGACATGTTCTTAGATAGCCAAATGACTTAAAACCAATCAGTTTGCCGCCCTGCAAAATTTAGATAACGTACAGGAATGGGCTAAAGTCCGATATGGATTTTGAAATAAGCTTTAATTTCCGCATTAATTCACGACTGTCGTGTTGAACAGTTTGTTACTATATGTGAATGTTGTAGGTGTAAACTTTAATATGCCCGAATTATCTGAGGATAAAAATTTGGAAATTTAATTAAGCTTACAGTTTTTTTGCAATAAGTAGAAGAAAATTTTGAAAAATTTTCCTGATAGCTTACTTAGTTACATGACCACGTAGATATCATAACAGGTCATATTTGCTTTAAATATTTTTTTAGTGTCCACTGGTGCAATCGCTTATTGTGGGTTACTAGGTTCGTCAACATAAACATATATATGATCTTTCTTAGTTATATGACGTCACAGAGCCTCAAGAAAGCAATTTACGTAACATCAAATACCTGATGGATCTAACAGTTTTGATTTCCATAGTACATATATCGAAAGTAGTGATAACTGTATGGGGGTGGAATTTATAAACAGTACCTAGGTCGTGTGTAGTATCATTTGATAGATATTTTAATGACACAATATTTGGTTGACAACATTGTTTATAAATACAGTATACGAAAGAAACCATAATCAGTTATGGCATAAATATTAATTGCTGCATAAACTGTAAACGTGACGATAATTACAGGTAATAGTTACAGGTATTACCAAAAATAAGAGAATAGAAAGATACGACGCTTCGGGTCGGGTCCGTTGATTTAGTGGGGTCCACATTCGTTGACCTTGAACGCATGTGGGCTTTAAATCGTTGACCAAACAATGCGGGAATTGGCGGGACTTTCAAACTAACGAATACAATCCACGATGGGCGGCAACGTTACCGATCATTACGGGCATAACATGGGTTATGTAATGCAAATGAAAACAAATCAATATTCACATATATAAATAAAATAAAACGTATCCGATAGTCGCCTAAATGGAATATTAACAAACTGACCACTCATTAAAATGCTTATTAAAACACTGCATACACAATCTTGCACAATCCAATAAACTTAAACGCCAATGTAAGGTTATGTCACCCGATGTCACCCGCTAGTATACAAACACAATCAGCTGTTGGTAGCCATCTTTTCGTTGACCAAATCTATCTCACTCTCGAACCGCGTTTTCTTGAGTCTAGTGACGTATCTTATAATTCTTTTATCTTTGGTATTACACTTACAGGTATTTGGTTAGTAGTGAAAGCAAGTGATATTATATCCATAGTCAATGATTTAGCAGATCTGTTGATGGCGATTGTAAGCCCTTTAAGTCAGTTTTGAACAGTGGTTTATTTCGTATAATATATTATTGAGTAAGATTTCTTTCCAACGAAATGTATTTATTTATTAAATATCTATCCAATGATACCACACACGACCTAGGTTTTATTTTTAAATTCTAAAACTGAGTGTAGTTATGATTACTTCCGGTACGTTCCGGAAATGAAAATTGTTATAATTAAAGTCTTCAGGATGCTTTATTTTATGTTAGTTTCTTCCCGGATCTCTGTGACGTCGCATACTAGAAAATAAGCTTTGGATAAAATTGGCTATATTTATAGATATAGTAACACTATACGATCCCATTGGTATTTAGATTTTTTAAACATTTTATGTATTTGCTGGTGTAATATTATCATATGCACATGGTTTCAGAATTTTTACATAAACGTTGTTTCTCAATTTCTACCTTGTTAAAACAACGCCGTTGTTACTTAGATTTTTTTAACTATTTTTTTTTGTTAAATTCATGGGTGCAGTATTATTATATTCACTAAGTAGGTTTCAGAACATTAAAACTAAATTTGTATGTAAACCACCCCCAAAAACCACCCCATAAGTGCTAGTTTTTTTTACTATTTTTCCTGTTATGAAATTATCATACTCCCAAGATTTCAGAATTTTTACGCTAAATACAGGGTCTCCCACGACGAGCTGCCATTAGAAGTATATGGAGAACCCAATGATAGACATATTGAAAATTTGTGTATATTGTTAGATACGATCGTCTCAACTAAAATATTTTGAGTTTTCGGTTAATTCCGGTTACACCGGAAATGATGTCAACTTTTATATTTTAAATGGAACAATGTATACTTTATCGCATTTTTGAAATCTTCATTAAATTTTAGATCAATTTTATGTTACATTCGCTATACCTAACATGTGTCAATTTTGAGATATTAATTGTTTTCATTACAAAATGACAGCTGCACAGCTTTCAATTACTTATAAATTATCCTCTGCAACCATTGGAAAAAAGTTGTCTGGCAAAATTGTTGCGAAGGTAACATATTATCGACATATCGGTAGAATTCTTCTAAAAGTTATATAGGGTTTTCAAATTATAAGATCAAAGTTGAATTCGAGGAAAGTACTAAAAGTAGACTTTTTCAAATGGCAACCCTAACATATGCATTGATTTCTCAATACTATGGAAAGTTTTTGATCAACTTTGCGTACAATGTTCTATACCTAAAATGTATTTGTACCTTACCTACTGAAATCGATTTTTAAACATCACATTAAAAATCTGATGTGGCCAGGCACATGACTTTATCATACAATATATAAAATTAATAGTTTAGCTGCATGAGAATCTATTTGACTGAGATAAATCGTGTCTGCATTAAAATTAAACTAGTTAGCCAGGATTTGACAGATATTTTGATAGTCAATAGTATCAATCGAAGGTATTGTCAAAGCATCAGCATTTGACACTACCTACTGTCATCAGAATAATAGTTGTTGATCTCACAAGTGCCGAAAGTACGGAAGAGCACCACTAGCGGTGATGCCGAGCGTCACCGATGACGGAGCGTCGTCGTCGCATGTGAGCGAGTCGCGCTTAGTAGTTTTCGGCAGGAGTGACATCAACGTTTTTTGTGTTGGTTTTTGAGAAATACGTATTTAAAAAAAAATTCAAAACGGTTTTATTTCGATATAGAAAATGTTAGGTTGATACCACTTCTACGAAATGTCAAGTTTAATAAGCTAAATCAAATAAATTTAAAAAGCTAAATTCTGACAGATTTATATTCGTTCATGACACTGTAGATGACGTTCCATAGCGGTTCTCCGAGTGTGATAGCGTGGTGACAGCCATAGACATTTCTGTGGTGACAGCACAAAAAAAATATTTGTCAAAATCCTGGCTACTATGTAGTTTCCTATCAATGCAGATGCGAGCGATCTCGATCAAATAGAATTTGCTCTTGCAGCTAAACTATTAATTTTACTAAAAAATGTCATAGGCATAAATTATTCAAAATTTCCTCTGCTTTAATTTATTATTTAACTATTTTGACGAAATTACAGAAATGGCGGCTCATCTGCAAAATCCTTGAAAAAGGCGTGGAACAAACTACCAGTTCCTTTGGACCCTTTTGAACCAAAAGCTTTTCAGCTCTAAGTTTGGTCATAAAACTTCTAAATATGAACTTTCGTCCCGATACCGTTAGTAGTTTCTCCGGAACCGTCGCCACAAAAATCGAGTACACACATACACACACACACACACACACACACACACACACACACACACACACACACACACACACACACACACACACACACACACACACACACACACACACACACACACACACACACACACACACACACACACACACACACACACACACACACACACACACACACACACACACACCCACACACACCCACACACACCCACACACACACACACAGACACACACACAGACACACACACAGACACACACACAGACACACACACAGACACACACACAGACACACACACAGACACACACACAGACACACACACAGACACACACACAGACACACACACAGACACACACACAGACACACACACAGACACACACACAGACACACACACAGACACACACACAGACACACACACAGACACACACACAGACACACACAGACACGCACACAGACACGCACACAGACACGCACACAGACACGCACACAGACACGCACACAGACACGCACACAGACACGCACACAGACACGCACACAGACACACACACAGACACACACACAGACACACACACAGACACACACACAGACACACACACACAGACACACACACACAGACACACACACACAGACACACACACAGACACACACACAGACACACACACACAGACACACACACACAGACACACACACAGACACACACACAGACACACACACAGACACACACACAGACACACACACAGACACACACACAGACACACACACAGACACACACACAGACACACACACACAGACACACACACAGACACACACACAGACACACACACAGACACACACACAGACACACACACAGACACACACACAGACACACACACAGACACACACACAGACACACACACAGACACACACACAGACACACACACAGACACACACACAGACACACACACACACACACACACACACACACACACACACACACACACACACAGACACACACACAGACACACACACAGACACACACACAGACACACACACAGACACACACACAGACACACACACAGACACACACACAGACACACACACAGACACACACACAGACACACACACAGACACACACACAGACACACACACAGACACACACACAGACACACACACAGACACACACACAGACACACACACAGACACACACAGACACGCACAGACACGCACACAGACACGCACACAGACACGCACACAGACACGCACACAGACACGCACACAGACACG
>CAXIES010000018.1:0-12283 GCA_964023965.1 Melinopterus prodromus
GGCAACACATATTGGATTGTAAGACAAGGAAGCAGGCAGCCCGTGAAGCGACACGTGAACGACCTACGCCCAGCGCCTCCACCACGTCACCAACAACCGTCACACAACCACCAACAACCCGCCGATGCAGCACCCTTGGAGGGGGGGTATTACCGACAGTAGACGCCGCTGCATCAACGACGCGCCAATCAACACGCCCGCCACGAACACGGCACGCCTCCACTACCGCGCTCACCGCGTCAACCAATAGTAGCGCCAGGACCAGCAATGGGCGGGGCCTGAATACGGACTGACAACAGGAATAAGAAGGGCCCCGAATCAGCCGTCTCCCCAGTCCAGCTCCAGCCGTCTACCCGACCACCACTTGAAATTGTTCATTGTTTGATTGTAATAGTTTAATATATTCGTTGTTGTTAACGTTGTTGGTTTCATTGCTACCCCGACCCGGTAACAATTCTGTCCTCTAGGTAGGGCCGGAAATTCTTCATGGCCCAGATCACCGCGAAGCAAAAATTCTAAGGGAGTGCATCGTCATCGACGACCTCCTATGGAGAAGAGGCACTGAAAGAAGCAATAATAGGCTAGTGACATCGTGGACATGCACGAACACATTTTGCACAACTACCACGACGCACCTACCGCGGGACACCCAGGAGCCGAAGAAACTACAAGAGCCATCAGTAACCGGTATTTCTGGATGGACATGGAAAAAGACATCCGCCTTTACGTAAGATCCTGTTGGGCCTGTGCGGCCCTAAAGCGAGGACCACTACAGGACAAAGCACCACTGCACCCCCATGAACCAACCACACCATGGGAAGTGATGGCGGTTGACCTCATGGGCCCTTATGACATCAACTAGCGGAAACAAGTTCGTCTTAGTAGTGACAGACATCTTCAGTCGCTGGGTGGAAGCCTTCCCGTTAAAGAGAACGCACGCCAAAGACCTGATCGACACAATTGAACGGGAAATATTTCCAAGGTTTGGCTACCCTAAGGCCATCCTGTCAGACAACGGCCCCCAGTTCCTATCTACCAGCTGGGACAGCGCAACCAGGAGATGGGGCTGTATACATTGGACGACACCAGTCTACCACCCCCAAGCCAACCCTACGGAAAGACGGATACAGGACATCAAGAAGTGCTTACGCATCCAAATGACCAGCCGGAACTCGAACACCTGGGATCAACTCCTAAACACAGCCCTGTTCAACGTCCGGTCTAGGAGGAATGCCGCCACAAAGCAGACTCCGGCCGCTCTACTCTTAGGGTATGAACTAAGAAGACCCGGCGAATGGTTTATCGAAAACCAAAATCTAGACCCCAACATCGACAGAGGGGAAGAAAGACGAGAACGAACACGTAAGGCTCACATAAACGAACACCAGTACCGCCAAAGGTATGCCGGCAAGGAGCCTGCCATCATCCAATTCGCTTCAGGAGACCAAGTGATGGAAAGGGTGAACAAGCGCCCTCTAGGACCATTCGGCCCTCGATGGACAGGACCACATAAAGTGATCAACGCAGCAGGAGGCAACACATATTGGATTGTAAGACAAGGAAGCAGGCAGCCCGTGAAGCGACACGTGAACGACCTACGCCCAGCGCCTCCACCACGTCACCAACAACCGTCACACAACCACCAACAACCCGCCGATGCAGCACCCTTGGAGGGGGGGGGGTATTACCGACGGTAACAATACGAACATCAATTACTCTTACAAATTTACCGATATTGTCAAATTTCTGTCGGTCGTGATCACAAAAACCGAAGGCTGTTTTGCAAACTGAGTTGAGTGGCAGGCGTCAGATGACTTTAAAGAGCGTTGATTGGTCGTTTCATAGACCAATCAACGCTCTTTAATGTCGACGGGCGACCCGCGGCGGTAGCGGTAGGGATGATTTCAACTGAGAAGAGCACGTCACGTGACAATCTGCGCGGCAAAATGCAAGCGTTTATACACGCGCGCAACCTGACGGGAAGCACGTGGGTGCTCTTCTTAGTTGAAATCATCTCTAGCGACAAGTGTTGGCTGTGTACAACCAGATCTAGTCGAAACTGCTAGCGCTAGCGGCGCGGCGCCGAGGCTCACCGCCCGGGCTGGTTGAACGCTCGATCTAGCACAAATGTAGAAACCGCCAAAACAGACCGCGGCAGACAAGGCGCCTATCACGCCTTGTGTTGTCTTTAATCGTATCGTAATTTATGTTGTACTATCAAACCTGTAACTTTTCCTTATTATTTTGTGCTGGGAAGAAAACTAAAAAAAAATACCAGGGCGCGCCCTGGTTGCAATAAAAAGTACCGGGGCGCCGCCCTGGCACAAGTACACCCCTGATAATAGATCAATAGATAAATAACATTCAACCACAGCAAACATTGGTTGACTTACTGTCATGCGCAACAGAAGTCGAGCATCATTGTGGGCATGATAGCGGTATATCGGAATTGTATATAAATCAATGTAACATGGAGCATAAATAAATATGTCAGCATAAAACTGTCGTTCGTATTCTTCCCACGCGGTGGTTAACAAATAAAGTCGAAATTACTATTACTATGTGATTCCTCTGCAGGGCTTGTATCAAACATATGGTCCTTAAGCGAAGTAAATAAATTGCGCTGTAATAAATTATTCGATAACACCAACACAATTCTGGTTATGAAAGCCTTCATCAGGAACTCTATTGTCTGTAAAGTTCATTACATTTCTTATTTGGTGTTCAGAGTATTGACAAATATGCTTTAGATCTTTTGAAGAACATAGGAGGCCACCTAAAAAAAACACAAAAAACAATGACAATGACCGGTTGGAGCAATATTCTCGAAGATCAAATGTTAGAATATTTTCGGAGTCCCCGATGATGTTACAGATGAAAACTTGGAACATAAGGCAGTATCCATATTCAATGAGAGGATGGGATTGAATATCCAGCCTCATGATATTGACCGCTGTCACAGGATTGGGAAGAAGGGTCATTTTCCTCGAGCGACGATAATCAAGTTTGCCAGCTATAAACTCAGGCGTTTAGTTATGATAAATAAGAAGAGGCTGAAGGGTTCAAAGATTGTAATCGCTGAGGATCTCACCAAAGTAAGATATGATCTCTTCAAGGCTGCTAGAACTCTGGGGGAGAACAACAGTGTGTGGACTTCTGATGGTAAAGTGTTTGTTAACAAGAACAACCAGGTCTTTAAGCTGGAATCCGCCGCGGACTTGAAACGGATTGGGTAGATGGTGTTGGACGTGAGTAATTTTGGTAGTTTTGTGATCTTATATTATCGGCGATATCATTTTATTATTGTTATTATTATCAATATGACAATATCGGCCGTAAAAACAGTAGCTGTGTATGGTTGGCGATACCCCGCAAACCATACACAGTTAAATTCAAGTGAAACTTTTTTGCCGAAGATCTAATTTATTAGCATACACAGTTATTATTATCACTTTATAATTGCTATTGTCGCTTTGTATTTTTTTTTTTTTTTCGTCAGTTGCGTAGTCGATCGGGCTTGTTTTCCCAATTTGTATGGTGTCATTGCCACCACTTATTGCTATGAACAAGAGTTAATGTGCTTAGTTTAACAGAGGTATAGTTTGGGTTTGTTTATTATTATTTTTTCTATGTTTAGATACTATGTGGTAGATGCTTTCAGTCTTTCAATTTGGCTATGTTTACGCCTGTGTTTAACATTTTCATTTATTTTTCTTTCTTTTCTTTGCATTATTTATATTATTCTTATAAATATGGTTATTGGTATGGTCTTGGTTTGACTATAATGTTTGATCTAGAGTCTTTACAGTGTTTTTTTTTATATTAATATGATTTATAAATTGGTTGTTATTGTATTCTGTTTTAATTTGATATCTATTGTTCTAAATTGCATTCTTCGGACTGGAGGTTGGTATTCGCTTTTATCGGGTACTGTTTTTAGCCTACGAAGCACCAATGTTGAGAATTTTTGTTTATAACTATTTTCTTTTTTACTATTGTAAACGTGCCGACAAACTGATTATTTATTTGGCTTTTTTGGGGACGCGGACGCGAGGGCTACGCAACCTTGCTCTGTCTCTCTTACGCACACTAATCTTAGAATTTGAATTTTATCAGTAATTTGCATTTTCTGCACTTTTAGTTGATTATAAAAGATGGGCGCTTATTATTTACTTATTTTTTTATGTTCGTATAATGTTTAGTGCTTGCCATCTAAACGTGAGATCTCTAGTGCCATCATTTGATAACTTTAGAAATACGGTTGCATCATATAATTTTGATATTATTACTATAAGTGAAACATGGCTGTCTGACAATGATGTTGTTGGCGTTGCCTTGCATGGTTATTCATTTCTTCGTAGGGATAGAGGTACCTGGGGGGAGGGGTCGGCATTTATATACGGAGTGAGCTTAATTATCGGCGGTTTGATGTCGGGGAATCTATGGAGCATATATGGATAGGGCTGCGCTGGCATGGTAAGGAGTTTGCGGTGGGAGTAGTATATAGACCACCAACGTCGATGTACAGGGATTTTATAGATGATCTTTAGACGTTGTTTTCAACCATTGTGCCGACAGTAGACGGAGTTATATTGTTGGGAGATATAAATATTGACATGCTTGATGTGGAAGGAGTGAAAACGATCGGATTTGTGGATCTGCTCGCATCGTTTGGTATGACGCAGATAATAGATAAACCTACCCGGGTTGGTCCGACATCATATTCCCTTTTGGACGTGATAATAGTTTCAGACACAATCAAGGCCGATCACTGTGATGTTGTTGGAGTGGGGGATATTTCTGATCATGACATGGTTACTTGCCGATTGGGGATTCAGTGCGCTTCTCGCAAACCGATTGCTCCAGCGGTGAGAAGTTTTAACCGCGTGGACTGGGATATATTTGCGTTTGATCTGGGTCGCGCTGAGTTGTATAATATATTTGATATAGGTGATGTAGGCGAAAAGGCCAAATTTCTTACAGACGGTATACGTGGGGTTTTGGATCTGCACGCACCGGTGCGAGTAGTACAGTTCAGTCGACCGCCGGCGCCGTGGATTACTGATACAATTAGATTAATGCAGGAAATTAGGGATAAGGCGTATAAAAAATACAAGATAACAAAAACTGCAGCAAATGTAGTGTGACGACGGCCTGAACTATCGTGGATAGGTGAATCACGGAGAGCGGCCGGTCCCAACAAAGGAGGAACCTGGATCATTGTCTAAAGAGTTGTGATACGATACAGTTGTATATCCTCATCACGTTACGTATATCAATATATATTATTATTAACCGTAGTTACTGTGTATTAGTGCGTACCCGACTACATCAGAAGTGGGATACTACATCAGAAGTGGTGGTTGTGTTGTGCAAGACGCTGAAAGATAACCGAAAAAGAAAATCACGAAGACCGTCATATTGTCGCTGTTCTCGATGTCCTGATAATTATTTACATCATCCACAAGTTTGCCGGTTAGTTCTAACGGTAATAAACATAGGAAAACGAGGAAAGGTATAGCAAAACATGCCCAAGTAAGTCACTTGAAAGATGTTATAAAATGTAGCGATCATATGGAGCTTGTTATGTAACCAAGTATACGGGAATTTTACCAGAAAACTGCAGCTATTGGTGAATAGGTAGAATTAATAGAATAGATAGTTAAATATATGATAAATATATGGTCGAATGACACAAAAGTTTATTACGCACGAAATAAACTAAAAGAAACACGTCATACCTACGATCTATTTATCTCTGTGCGAATTTGTATTTCAACACTTGAAAAAAATTAATAAATGACACCTAAATTTTCCGAAGAAGATTAAGTATCGCTAATAATGGGGACACATCATACTATGACATCCGCGATAGAGGGATTATATATGTCAAAGACACAAATGTATTAGTAACTAGCTGTTTAAAGAACAAAGGAAGTACAACAAAAAAAAACTTTACAAAAAAATTAAGTATGATAAGACTCATACCAAATAGCTCAACCTATGCTAGACCTAGCAAATAATATAATTATAAACCGGACGCAATTTATTTTATAAATAAAGTAAACGTGGTATCCATATGATGTCACAAACCAGCTTATGAAGGAAATGCATGTAGGCATAGAAATAAAACATATACGTTTTTGTCAAAAAAAAAAGGTCACATCAAAAGAAATTCCATAAGGATGGCCGAACGAGAATGGAAACTAGAGCAAACCGGATTAGATTCTAGCTACCTCTGGAGAAAACACGAAGTTTAATAATTTTGATACAAATATTATCAAGGACTTTAAAGCATTAATTGCACGAAACACCGAATCACAACAGCACGCCCGCCAACGTATTTTTCTGTTTTGTATTACGATGAATTACGATCTGAATAACACATGAAGAGGACTACAGAAAAGTAATGTCCCAAACGAAGAAATAATAACTTGGATGAAATAGTTGATTTAAGGAAGTTTTTACTCTGTTGCCGGTAGTTATCTAACTGGCTGCAAGTATTTTATAAATTTAAAACAAAAAGCGTATTCTGTTAAAGGAAGTAAGTACTGTACTATTATTATGAACACACTAAATGGTGTCGCCAGCGCATCCTGTAATTTGAAATTTTTGGTTGAATTACCACTATATATGATTTGATCAAAATCAGAAATAAAAGCTGTACATTTCGACTTGATATTAGCCACTCTGGTGGCCGGAAAACAGGTTCTTTGATTATTATAGGTTTAGCATATCGACATTTGCTTTAACCAGAACAACGTCCTGGACGCTTTGTTTTCAAGAAACACGATTATGATTGATAAGTATAGTTTTTCTGTTGGACCATGTTACTTTTAGTATTGTTTTGATGTTTCCTGGAATACTACTTGTATTTAGTGGCATAACTTATGTGTTGACACAGCAACAACTCGTATGTTCAGTTTTAGCAGAGAACCTAGTAGCAGAATGGTTTTCGAAAAGAACCAACATCTTCCAAAATGATGACTACTCCTCCATTTTTTTGGAGTTACCAGTTGTTGGCAATTTGATTAGGACTGTATCAAGTTTTGGAGTAACGTGTTTTTACCACTTTCAGTATGAGTATTATTAGAGTCTGACATATGTTTAAAACTGTAGCTAATTCGCAATCAAAGTATATGATTTCAGAATAAACGCAAGCGAAAGTTTAGGGAATCGTTCAATTTGACTGATGTTGCACCTAATGACAGGTACCATTCTGTATTTGTCGGAAAAGTAGCTCTCTAGTCAGCTCACTTCTTATGTTGATATAAAATACTCCATGCCATCAGATTATATTGATAGTTAATAAAACTCGGAGAGTGTATATCTGATGTTATTCATTTATTGGTACTAATCGGCTACATGTTTCAAAACATTACGTTTCGTCTTCAGGCCTTGCTGTAAATACAATTTTAGATCAGTCACACAATGTAAGGAACATAATTAAAACAATCATAACATAAAAACATTTGATAAAGTAATTTACCGTCAATGTCACTAGTATAAAAGCATGTGGAGAAACCAAATGTATGGTTATGTTTCTACGTCGAGTAACGTGTTCAAGTCGTATGAATAAAATTCTACTCGGAAACAGTGAAATACACCAACAACAAAAGCAACACTACACTTTGAAATAGTTTTACAAGTCTAAATTAACTGGATACGTCGTTATACAAGTCAAAAAACACGAGGTATAATCCATGTATAATCTAATTATAAATGTCATAACAGTAACCAACTTATCCGTTATCGCGAGGTGGCGTATTCTCGACGGCGGGAGTTTTAAATAATTTGATGAACAATCTGTTGGGATTGATCTCGATTGCCTGATTCAGTAGCAGGTTTGGTGCTCTTATATATCGTTTGTAGATCTCATATTCTTCATAAATGTTTAATCTTTTTGATTTTTTCATTTCATGTAGTAGTTTTAAATTGGTCAACTCTATTTTATGATCTGTGTCCTCGATGTGTTTGTATACATATGATTCACGTTTGTGTGTGTGTTCACGGAATCTAATGCCGATATTACGTCCAGTTTGTCCTATGTATTGGCTATTACATTCAGGACAAGTTATTTCGTATATACCACTTTTAAGCAATTTGTCAAGTTGGAATTTGTTATTGGTAATAGAGTTGCCTATCTTGCAAGTATTTTTAAAAGACACGTTAATATTAAATTTCTTGAGTATATTCTGTATTTGATATGAAGTATGGCCCTGATAGTTTAACGATATGTATTTATTATTCACAGCGCGATTGGGATAAACAGCATGCAAGATTCTCCTTTCATGTACAGTATTGTATATATCTTGAACGTAAGACTTATCATAACCGTTGTCTTTGGCTATAAGTAAAATATTAAAAATTTCTCTATTAAAATTATTTTCATTCAGGGGTATATTGAACAGTCTATTGATGAAAAAACGAAAAGCCGCCTGTTTATTATTGTTAGAATTAAATGACTCTTTAGGAATTATGGTAGTAGTGGTAGTTGGCTTTCTGTATATGTCAAAGTTTAGTTTATTACATTCTAGGTTTCTCTCAATCACAATATCCAAAAAATGTATTCTTTTATCTCGTTCCATCTCAAGGGTAAATTCCAGAGGTCCGATATTATTTAAAATGTTGTGTAAAGCAGTTATTTGTGCACAACTACCCTTATAAATAATAAGAATATCGTCAACATAACGTCCATAGAACAATATATCATCTGTTATAATGTTATACTTGCCAGAAAAAAGTTCTTTTTCAATTTTATTGACATAGAATTCAGCCATGAGGCCCGAGATTGATGATCCCATAGGTAAGCCATCAGACATTTTGTAGAATCTCCCATCAAATATCATGAAATTTTGTTTCGTGACTACGTGTAATAATTCAATTATGTTATTTATGTCAAAGAAGCTCACAACAGGGTGTTTATGTAAGTTATCGAGAAGGAAGTTATTGATGATTTTAATAGTATCTCCAATAGGAACATTTGTGTAAAGATTTTTTATATCAAAGCTTATCAATTTACATTTACTATCTGTTTTTAAATTTTTTAGTTTATTTACAAGATCACAGGTATTAGTTATTGAATACTCTGATTGAAAATGGAATTTATGTTGAATAATTTGCTGAAGGCATCTTGCTAGTTTTCCGGTTGGGGTACTATTATTAGTGATTATGGGTCTAATGCTTTTATCTGTTTTGTGGAGTTTAATAAGGCTATAGAGGATGGGAGGTTTTGGGTTCATTTCAATCAGACTACCCACATTATAATCAAATATTTTTAACGTGTTCTGAGCCTCTTTGACAGTGTCTCTGACATTTCTAGTTAGCTTCTTCATCGGGTTAAAATTAATATTGAGTATATTGTTGTCTTGGAAAAAGGCAAGAGTTTTTTCTATATAAGAAGTAGTAGGTAAGAGCACCAAACCTGCATTTTTATCGCCATAAGTGATAGTGATGTCATTCCGGGTTATTTTTGTCTTAATCTGTGTGAGTGTGTCTCTTTCTTGGGTATCATGACGTTTTCTCTTCGTGAGATCAAGGGGATTTCTTCTTTTGAGAACAGGAAGCACTTCTTGTTTAAGGTGGATGTAGTCCTTGTGTCCGGACAGCTGTGTTTCCAAATCTATGGCAGTATCAATGTTGTTTATTTTTCCTAGAGCTAAACTGTGTTTGTGTCCTTTATTGAGGAGCTCCTGTTCTTCTTTGGTGAATTCGATGTCAGTCAAGTTAGTGAATTTGGTCATAAATCGGTGTGTGTCTTGTTCGGTGTCGAGGTTCAGTCTATAGTTATTATTTTCTTTCTTTATTCTTCTTACATGGAACCTGTCTTCTTCGGGTTCTGCAGCTCGTTGTTCTTCTTTACGCAGGAGATTACACAATTTTCTTTTTCTCTTCTTAGTTTCTTCATATGTTTCGTAAAATATTCTTTCTTCAAGCTTGTCCATGACATTAGTATACTCTAGGTGGTGGAGTTTATGAGTGAGAGTTCTGTGCATGAATTTCATCTTTTTATCGATGAGATCTCTCTCTCGCCAGTGTTCCTTAAGTCGTAGGTGTATGAGACGCAATTCCAGGGTGCTCTTGTAGTGGTTGAAACACTTTGGGACTCTTATTTTGAAAGCTTGAGGTGTCACTTTATGTTGTAAGGCGTGTTGTAGAAAATCTATATGTTCGGTGTTGTTATAACGTTTCTTCATTGTTTTATACAGCTGGTTTAGGATTACGGATATCTCCGCATCTTCTAATGTTGATATAAAATACTCCATGCCATCAGATTATATTGATAGTTAATAAAACTCGGAGAGTGTATATCTGATGTTATTCATTTATTGGTACTAATCGGCTACATGTTTCAAAACATTACGTTTCGTCTTCAGGCCTTGCTGTAAATACAATTTTAGATCAGTCACACAATGTAAGGAACATAATTAAAACAATCATAACATAAAAACATTTGATAAAGTAATTTACCGTCAATGTCACTAGTATAAAAGCATGTGGAGAAACCAAATGTATGGTTATGTTTCTACGTCGAGTAACGTGTTCGAGTCGTATGAATAAAATTCTACTCGGAAACAGTGAAATACACCAACAACAAAAGCAACACTACACTTTGAAATAGTTTTACAAGTCTAAATTAACTGGATACGTCGTTATACAAGTCAAAAAACACGAGGTATAATCCATGTATAATCTAATTATAAATGTCATAACAGTAACCAACTTATCCGTTATCGCGAGGTGGCGTATTCTCGACGGCGGGAGTTTTAAATAATTTGATGAACAATCTGTTGGGATTGATCTCGATTGCCTGATTCAGTAGCAGGTTTGGTGCTCTTATATATCGTTTGTAGATCTCATATTCTTCATAAATGTTTAATCTTTTTGATTTTTTCATTTCATGTAGTAGTTTTAAATTGGTCAACTCTATTTTATGATCTGTGTCCTCGATGTGTTTGTATACATATGATTCACGTTTGTGTGTGTGTTCACGGAATCTAATGCCGATATTACGTCCAGTTTGTCCTATGTGTTGGCTATTACATTCAGGACAAGTTATTTCGTATATACCACTTTTAAGCAATTTGTCAAGTTGGAATTTGTTATTGGTAATAGAGTTGCCTATCTTGCAAGTATTTTTAAAAGACACGTTAATATTAAATTTCTTGAGTATATTCTGTATTTGATATGAAGTATGGCCCTGATAGTTTAACGATATGTATTTATTATTCACAGCGCGATTGGGATAAACAGCATGCAAGATTCTCCTTTCATGTACAGTATTGTATATATCTTGAACGTAAGACTTATCATAACCGTTGTCTTTGGCTATAAGTAAAATATTAAAAATTTCTCTATTAAAATTATTTTCATTCAGGGGTATATTGAACAGTCTATTGATGAAAAAACGAAAAGCCGCCTGTTTATTATTGTTAGAATTAAATGACTCTTTAGGAATTATGGTAGTAGTGGTAGTTGGCTTTCTGTATATGTCAAAGTTTAGTTTATTACATTCTAGGTTTCTCTCAATCACAATATCCAAAAAATGTATTCTTTTATCTCGTTCCATCTCAAGGGTAAATTCCAGAGGTCCGATATTATTTAAAATGTTGTGTAAAGCAGTTATTTGTGCACAACTACCCTTATAAATAATAAGAATATCGTCAACATAACGTCCATAGAACAATATATCATCTGTTATAATGTTATACTTGCCAGAAAAAAGTTCTTTTTCAATTTTATTGACATAGAATTCAGCCATGAGGCCCGAGATTGATGATCCCATAGGTAAGCCATCAGACATTTTGTAGAATCTCCCATCAAATATCATGAAATTTTGTTTCGTGACTACGTGTAATAATTCAATTATGTTATTTATGTCAAAGAAGTCACAACAGGGTGTTTATGTAAGTTATCGAGAAGGAAGTTATTGATGATTTTAATAGTATCTCCAATAGGAACATTTGTGTAAAGATTTTTTATATCAAAGCTTATCAATTTACATTTACTATCTGTTTTTAAATTTTTTAGTTTATTTACAAGATCACAGTATTAGTTATTGAATACTCTGATTGAAAATGGAATTTATGTTGAATAATTTGCTGAAGGCATCTTGCTAGTTTTCCGGTTGGGGTACTATTATTAGTGATTATGGGTCTAATGCTTTTATCTGTTTTGTGGAGTTTAATAAGGCTATAGAGGATGGGAGGTTTTGGGTTCATTTCAATCAGACTACCCACATTATAATCAAATATTTTTAACGTGTTCTGAGCCTCTTTGACAG
>CAXIES010000019.1:0-177241 GCA_964023965.1 Melinopterus prodromus
CGGGTAAAATTACGAACCCAACTAAAACTCCGGGTAAAATTACGAACCCAACTAAAACTCCGGGTAAAATTACGAACCCAACTAAAACTCCGGGTAAAATTACGAACCCAACTAAAAAGTCCGGGTAAAATTACGAACCCAAATAAAACTCCGGGCAAAAAATACGAACCCAACTAAAAAGTCCGGGTAAAAATACGAACCTAACTTAAAACTCCAGGTAAAATTACGAACCCAACTAAAACTCCGGGTAAAAAATACGAACCAAACAAAAAAGTCCGGGTAACATTTAGAACCAAACTAAAACTCCGGTAAAAAAATACGAACCCAACTAAAACTCCGGGCAAAAATACTAACCCAACTAAAAAGTCCGGGTAAAAAATACGAACCCAACTAAAACTCCGGCTAAAATTACGAACCCAACTAAAACTCCGGGTAAAAATACGAACCCTACTAAAACTCCGGGTAAAAATACGAACCCAACTAAAACTCCGGGTAAAAATACTAACCCAACTAAAAAGTCCGGGTAAAAAATATGAACCCAACTAAAACTCCGGGTAAAATTACGAACCCAACTAAAACTCCGGGTAAAAAATACGAACCCAACTAAAAAGTCCGGATAGAAAATACGAACCTAACTTAAGACTCCGGGTAAAATTACGAACCCAACTAAAACTCCGGGTAAAATTACGAACCCAACTAAAACTCCGGGTAAAAAATACGAACCCAACTAAAACTCCGGGCAAAAATACTAACCCAACTAAAAAGTCCGGGTAAAAAATACGAACCCAACTAAAACTCCGGGTAAAATTACGAACCCAACTAAAACTCCGGGTAAAAATACGAACCCAACTAAAACTCCGGGTAAAAATACTAACCCAACTAAAAAGTCAGGGTTAAGAATACGAACCCAACTAAAACTCCGGGTAAAATTACGAACCCAACTAAAACTCCGGGTAAAAATACAAACCCTACTAAAACTCCGGGTAAAAATACTAACCCAACTAAAAATTCCAGGTAAAAAATGCGAACCCAACTAAAACTCCGGGTAAAAAATACGAACCCAACTAAAACTCCGGGTAAAAAATACTAACCCAACTAAATAGTCCGGGTAAAAGATACGAACCCAACTAAAACTCCGGGTAAAATTACGAACCCAACTAAAACTCCGGGTAAAAATACGAACCCAACTAAAACTCAGGGTAAAAATACTTACCCAACTAAAAAGTCCGGGTAAAAAATACGAACCCAACTAAAACTCCGGGTAAAAAATACGAACCCAACTAAAACTCCGGGTAAAAAGTACGAACCCAACTAAAACTCCGGGTAAAAAATGCTAACCCAACTAAAATGTCCGGGTAAAAAATACGAACCCAACTAAAACTCCGGGTAAAATTACGAAACCAACTAAAACTCCGGGTAAAAATACGAACCCAACTAAAACTCCGGGTAAAAATACTAACCCCAACTAAAAAGTCCAGGTAAAAAATACGAACCCAACTAAAACTCCGGGTAAAAATACTAACCCAACTAAAAAGTCCGGGTAAAAAATATGAACCCAACTAAAACTCCGGGTAAAAAATACGAACCCAACTAAAAAGTCCGGATAAAAAATACGAACCTAACTTAAGACTCCGGGTAAAATTACGAACCCAACTAAAAAGTCCGGGTAAAATTACGAACCCAACTAAAAAGTCCGGGTAAAATTACGAACCCAACTAAAACTCCGGGTAAAATTACGAACTCAACTAAAACTCCGGGTAAAATTACGAACCCAACTAAAACTCCGGGTAAAATTACGAACCCAACTAAAAAGTCCGGGTAAAATTACGAACCCAACTAAAACTCCGGGTAAAATTACGAACCCAACTAAAACTCCGGGTAAAATTACGAACCCAAGTAAAACTCCGGGTAAAATTACGAACCCAAGTACAACTCCGGGTAAAATTACGAACGCAACTAAAACTCCGGGTAAAATTACGAACCCAACTAAAACTCCGGGTAAAATTACGAACCCAACTAAAAGTCCGGGTAAAATTACGAACCCAACTAAAAAGTCAGGGTAAAATTACGAACCCAACTAAAAAGTCCGGGTAAAATTACGAACCCAACTAAAACTCCGGGTAAAATTACGAACCCAACTAAAACTCCGGGTAAAATTACGAACCCAACTAAAAGTCCGGGTAAAATATACGAACCCAACTAAAAAGTCCGGGTAAAATTGCGAACCCAACTAAAACTCCGGGTAAAATTACGAACCCAACTAAAACTCCGGGTAAAAAATACGAACCCAACTAAAAAGTCCGGATAAAAAATACGAACCTAACTTAAGACTCCGGGTAAAATTACGAACCCAACTAAAAGTCCGGGTAAAATTACGAACCCAACTAAAAGTCCGGGTAAAATTACTAACTCAACTAAAAAGTCCGGGTAAAATTACGAACCCAACTAAAACTCCGGGTAAAATTACGAACCCAACTAAAACTCCGGGTAAAATTACGAACCCAATTAAAACTCCGGGTAAAATTACGAACCCAACTAAAACTCCGGGTAAAATTACGAACCCAACTAAAAAGTCCGGGTAAAATTACGAACCCAACTAAAACTCCGGGTAAAATTACGAACCCAACTAAAACTCCGGGTAAAATTACGAACCCAAGTAAAACTCCGGGTAAAATTACGAACCCAAGTACAACTCCGGGTAAAATTACGAACGCAACTAAAACTCCGGGTAAAATTACGAACCCAACTAAAACTCCGGGTAAAATTACGAACCCAACTAAAAGTCCGGGTAAAATTACGAACCCAACTAAAAAGTCAGGGTAAAATTACGAACCCAACTAAAAAGTCCGGGTAAAATTACGAACCCAACTAAAACTCCGGGTAAAATTACGAACCCAACTAAAACTCCGGGTAAAATTACGAACCCAACTAAAAGTCCGGGTAAAATATACGAACCCAACTAAAAAGTCCGGGTAAAATTGCGAACCCAACTAAAACTCCGGGTAAAATTACGAACCCAACTAAAACTCCGGGTAAAAAATACGAACCCAACTAAAAAGTCCGGATAAAAAATACGAACCTAACTTAAGACTCCGGGTAAAATTACGAACCCAACTAAAAGTCCGGGTAAAATTACGAACCCAACTAAAAGTCCGGGTAAAATTACGAACCCAACTAAAACTCCGGGTAAAATTACGAACCCAACTAAAACTCCGGGTAAAATTACGAACCCAAGTAAAACTCCGGGTAAAATTACGAACCCAACTAAAACTCCGGGTAAAATTACGAACCCAACTAAAAGTCCGGGTAAAAATACGAACCCAACTAAAAAGTCCGGGTAACTCAAGACTCCGGGTAAAATTACGAACCCAACTAAAACTCCGGGTAAAATTACGAACCCAACTAAAACTCCGGGTAAAATTACGAACCCAACTAAAAGTCCGGGTAAAAAATACGAACCCAACTAAAAAGTCCGGGTTAAAAATACGAGCCCAACTAAAACTCCGGGTAAAATTACGAACCCAACTAAAACTCCGGGTAAAATTACGAACCCAACTAAAACTCCGGGTAAAATTACGAACCCAACTAAAACTCCGGGTAAAATTACGAACCCAACTAAAAAGTCCGGGTAAAATTACGAACCCAAATAAAACTCCGGGCAAAAAATACGAACCCAACTAAAAAGTCCGGGTAAAAATACGAACCTAACTTAAAACTCCAGGTAAAATTACGAACCCAACTAAAACTCCGGGTAAAAAATACGAACCAAACAAAAAAGTCCGGGTAACATTTAGAACCAAACTAAAACTCCGGTAAAAAAATACGAACCCAACTAAAACTCCGGGCAAAAATACTAACCCAACTAAAAAGTCCGGGTAAAAAATACGAACCCAACTAAAACTCCGGCTAAAATTACGAACCCAACTAAAACTCCGGGTAAAAATACGAACCCTACTAAAACTCCGGGTAAAAATACGAACCCAACTAAAACTCCGGGTAAAAATACTAACCCAACTAAAAAGTCCGGGTAAAAAATATGAACCCAACTAAAACTCCGGGTAAAATTACGAACCCAACTAAAACTCCGGGTAAAAAATACGAACCCAACTAAAAAGTCCGGATAGAAAATACGAACCTAACTTAAGACTCCGGGTAAAATTACGAACCCAACTAAAACTCCGGGTAAAATTACGAACCCAACTAAAACTCCGGGTAAAAAATACGAACCCAACTAAAACTCCGGGCAAAAATACTAACCCAACTAAAAAGTCCGGGTAAAAAATACGAACCCAACTAAAACTCCGGGTAAAATTACGAACCCAACTAAAACTCCGGGTAAAAATACGAACCCAACTAAAACTCCGGGTAAAAATACTAACCCAACTAAAAAGTCAGGGTTAAGAATACGAACCCAACTAAAACTCCGGGTAAAATTACGAACCCAACTAAAACTCCGGGTAAAAATACAAACCCTACTAAAACTCCGGGTAAAAATACTAACCCAACTAAAAATTCCAGGTAAAAAATGCGAACCCAACTAAAACTCCGGGTAAAAAATACGAACCCAACTAAAACTCCGGGTAAAAAATACTAACCCAACTAAATAGTCCGGGTAAAAGATACGAACCCAACTAAAACTCCGGGTAAAATTACGAACCCAACTAAAACTCCGGGTAAAAATACGAACCCAACTAAAACTCAGGGTAAAAATACTTACCCAACTAAAAAGTCCGGGTAAAAAATACGAACCCAACTAAAACTCCGGGTAAAAAATACGAACCCAACTAAAACTCCGGGTAAAAAGTACGAACCCAACTAAAACTCCGGGTAAAAAATGCTAACCCAACTAAAATGTCCGGGTAAAAAATACGAACCCAACTAAAACTCCGGGTAAAATTACGAAACCAACTAAAACTCCGGGTAAAAATACGAACCCAACTAAAACTCCGGGTAAAAATACTAACCCCAACTAAAAAGTCCAGGTAAAAAATACGAACCCAACTAAAACTCCGGGTAAAATTACGAACCCAACTAAAACTCCGGGTGAAATTACGAACCCAACTAAAACTCCGGGTAAAATTACGAACCCAACTAAAAGTCCGGGTAAAAAATACGAACCCAACTCAAAAGTCCGGGTAAAATTACGAACCCAAGTAAAACTCCGGGTAAAATTACGAACCCAACTAAAACTCCGGGTAAAATTACGAACCCAACTAAAAAGTCCGGGTAAAATTACGAACCCAAATAAAAAGTCCGGGTAAAATTACGAACCCAACTAAAACTCCGGGTAAAATTACGAACTCAACTAAAACTCCGGGTAAAATTACGAACCCAACTAAAACTCCGGGTAAAATTACGAACCCAACTAAAAGTCCGGGTAAAAAATACGAACCCAACTAAAAAGTCCTGGTAAAATTACGAACCCAACTAAAACTCCGGGTAAAATTACGAACCCAACTAAACCTCCGGGTAAAATTACGAACCCAACTAAAAGTCCGGGTAAAAATACGAACCCAACTAAAACTCCGGGTAAAATTACGAACCCAACTAAAAAGTCCGGGTAAAATTACAAACCCAACTAAAACTCCGGGTAAAAAATACGAACCAAACAAAAAAGTACGGGTAACATTTAGAACCCAACTAAAACTCCGGGTAAAAAAATACGAACCCAACTAAAACTCCGGGCAAAAATACTAACCCAACTAAAAAGTCCGGGTAAAAAATACGAACCCAACTAAAACTCCGAATAAAATTACGAACCCAACTAAAACTCCGGGTAAAAATACGAACCCAACTAAAACTCCGGGTAAAAATTCGAACCCAACTAAAACTCCGGGTAAAAAATACGAACCCAACTAAAACATCGGGTAAAAAATACGAACCCAACTAAAAGTCCGGTAAAAAATATGAACCCAACTAAAACTCCGGGTAAAATTACCAACACAACTAAAACTCCGGGTAAAAATACGAACCCAACTAAAACTCCGGGTAAAATTACGAACCCAACTAAAAGTCCGGGTAAAAAAAACGAACCCAACTAAAAAGTCCGGGTAAAATTACGAACCCAACTAAAACTCCGGGTAAAATTACGAACCCAACTAAAACTCCGGGTAAAAAATACGAACCCAACTAAAAAGTCCGGATAAAAAATACGAACCTAACTTAAGACTCCGGGTAAAATTACGAACCCAACTAAAAAGTCCGGGTAAAATTACGAACCCAACTAAAAAGTCCGGGTAAAATTACGAACCCAACTAAAACTCCGGGTAAAATTACGAACTCAACTAAAACTCCGGGTAAAATTACGAACCCAACTAAAACTCCGGGTAAAAAATACGAACCCAACTAAAAAGTCCGGATAGAAAATACGAACCTAACTTAAGACTCCGGGTAAAATTACGAACCCAACTAAAACTCCGGGTAAAATTACGAACCCAACTAAAACTCCGGGTAAAAAATACGAACCCAACTAAAACTCCGGGCAAAAATACTAACCCAACTAAAAAGTCCGGGTAAAAAATACGAACCCAACTAAAACTCCGGGTAAAATTACGAACCCAACTAAAACTCCGGGTAAAAATACGAACCCAACTAAAACTCCGGGTAAAAATACTAACCCAACTAAAAAGTCAGGGTTAAGAATACGAACCCAACTAAAACTCCGGGTAAAATTACGAACCCAACTAAAACTCCGGGTAAAAATACAAACCCTACTAAAACTCCGGGTAAAAATACTAACCCAACTAAAAATTCCAGGTAAAAAATGCGAACCCAACTAAAACTCCGGGTAAAAAATACGAACCCAACTAAAACTCCGGGTAAAAAATACTAACCCAACTAAATAGTCCGGGTAAAAGATACGAACCCAACTAAAACTCCGGGTAAAATTACGAACCCAACTAAAACTCCGGGTAAAAATACGAACCCAACTAAAACTCAGGGTAAAAATACTTACCCAACTAAAAAGTCCGGGTAAAAAATACGAACCCAACTAAAACTCCGGGTAAAAAATACGAACCCAACTAAAACTCCGGGTAAAAAGTACGAACCCAACTAAAACTCCGGGTAAAAAATGCTAACCCAACTAAAATGTCCGGGTAAAAAATACGAACCCAACTAAAACTCCGGGTAAAATTACGAAACCAACTAAAACTCCGGGTAAAAATACGAACCCAACTAAAACTCCGGGTAAAAATACTAACCCCAACTAAAAAGTCCAGGTAAAAAATACGAACCCAACTAAAACTCCGGGTAAAATTACGAACCCAACTAAAACTCCGGGTGAAATTACGAACCCAACTAAAACTCCGGGTAAAATTACGAACCCAACTAAAAGTCCGGGTAAAAAATACGAACCCAACTCAAAAGTCCGGGTAAAATTACGAACCCAAGTAAAACTCCGGGTAAAATTACGAACCCAACTAAAACTCCGGGTAAAATTACGAACCCAACTAAAAAGTCCGGGTAAAATTACGAACCCAAATAAAAAGTCCGGGTAAAATTACGAACCCAACTAAAACTCCGGGTAAAATTACGAACTCAACTAAAACTCCGGGTAAAATTACGAACCCAACTAAAACTCCGGGTAAAATTACGAACCCAACTAAAAGTCCGGGTAAAAAATACGAACCCAACTAAAAAGTCCTGGTAAAATTACGAACCCAACTAAAACTCCGGGTAAAATTACGAACCCAACTAAACCTCCGGGTAAAATTACGAACCCAACTAAAAGTCCGGGTAAAAATACGAACCCAACTAAAACTCCGGGTAAAATTACGAACCCAACTAAAAAGTCCGGGTAAAATTACAAACCCAACTAAAACTCCGGGTAAAAAATACGAACCAAACAAAAAAGTACGGGTAACATTTAGAACCCAACTAAAACTCCGGGTAAAAAAATACGAACCCAACTAAAACTCCGGGCAAAAATACTAACCCAACTAAAAAGTCCGGGTAAAAAATACGAACCCAACTAAAACTCCGAATAAAATTACGAACCCAACTAAAACTCCGGGTAAAAATACGAACCCAACTAAAACTCCGGGTAAAAATTCGAACCCAATTAAAACTCCGGGTAAAAAATACGAACCCAACTAAAACATCGGGTAAAAAATACGAACCCAACTAAAAGTCCGGTAAAAAATATGAACCCAACTAAAACTCCGGGTAAAATTACCAACACAACTAAAACTCCGGGTAAAAATACGAACCCAACTAAAACTCCGGGTAAAATTACGAACCCAACTAAAAGTCCGGGTAAAAAAAACGAACCCAACTAAAAAGTCCGGGTAAAATTACGAACCCAACTAAAACTCCGGGTAAAATTACGAACCCAACTAAAACTCCGGGTAAAAAATACGAACCCAACTAAAAAGTCCGGATAAAAAATACGAACCTAACTTAAGACTCCGGGTAAAATTACGAACCCAACTAAAAAGTCCGGGTAAAATTACGAACCCAACTAAAAAGTCCGGGTAAAATTACGAACCCAACTAAAACTCCGGGTAAAATTACGAACTCAACTAAAACTCCGGGTAAAATTACGAACCCAACTAAAACTCCGGGTAAAATTACGAACCCAACTAAAAGTCCGGGTAAAAAATACGAACCCAACTAAAAAGTCCGAGTAAAATTACGAACCCAACTAAAACTCCGGGTAAAATTACGAACCCAACTAAAACTCCGGGTAAAATTACGAACCCACGTAAAACTCCGGGTAAAATTACGAACCCAAGTACAACTCCGGGTAAAATTACGAACGCAACTAAAACTCCGGGTAAAATTACGAACTCAACTAAAACTCCGGGTAAAATTACGAACCCAACTAAAAGTCCGGGTAAAATTACGAACCCAACTAAAAAGTCCGGGTAAAATTACGAACCCAACTAAAAAGTCCGGGTAAAATTACGAACCCAACTAAAACTCCGGGTAAAATTACGAACCCAACTAAAACTCCGGGTAAAATTACGAACCCAACTAAAAGTCCGGGTAAAATATACGAACCCAACTAAAAAGTCCGGGTAAAATTGCGAACCCAACTAAAACTCCGGGTAAAATTACGAACCCAACTAAAACTCCGGGTAAAAAATACGAACCCAACTAAAAAGTCCGGATAAAAAATACGAACCTAACTTAAGAGTCCGGGTAAAATTACGAACCCAACTAAAAGTCCGGGTAAAATTACGAACCCAACTAAAAGTCCGGGTAAAATTACTAACTCAACTAAAAAGTCCGGGTAAAATTACGAACCCAACTAAAACTCCGGGTAAAATTACGAACCCAACTAAAACTCCGGGTAAAATTACGAACCCAAGTAAAACTCCGGGTAAAATTACGAACCCAAGTAAAACTCCGGGTAAAATTACGAACCCAACTAAAACTCCGGGTAAAATTACGAACCCAACTAAAACTCCGGGTAAAATTACGAACCCAACTAAAAGTCCGGGTAAAAATACGAACCCAACTAAAAAGTCCGGGTAACTCAAGACTCCGGGTAAAATTACGAACCCAACTCAAACTCCGGGTAAAATTACGAACCCAACTAAAACTCCGGGTAAAATTACGAACCCAACTAAAAGTCCGGGAAAAAAATACGAACCCAACTAAAAAGTCCGGGTTAAAAATACGAACCCAACTAAACCTCCGGGTAAAATTACGAACCCAACTAAAACTCCGGGTAAAATTAAGAACCCAACTAAAACTCCGGGTAAAATTACGAACCCAACTAAAACTCCGGGTAAAATTACGAACCCAACTAAAAAGTCCGGGTAAAATTACAAACCCAAATAAAACTCCGGGTAAAAAATACGAACCCAACTAAAAAGTCCGGGTAAAAATACGAACCTAACTTAAAACTCCAGGTAAAATTACGGACCCAACTAAAACTCCGGGTAAAAAATACGAACCAAACAAAAAAGTCCGGGTAACATTTAGAACCCAACTAAAACTCCGGGTAAAAAAATACGAACCCAACTAAAACTCCGGGCAAAAGTACTAACCCAACTAAAAAGTTCGGGTAAAAAATACGAACCCAACTAAAACTCCGGCTAAAATTACGAACCCAACTAAAACTCCGGGTAAAAATACGAACCCAACTAAAACTCCGGGTAAAAATACGAACCCAACTAAAACTCCGGGTAAAAATACTAACCCAACTAAAAAGTCCGGGTAAAAAATATGAACCCAACTAAAACTCCGGGTAAAATTACGAACCCAACTAAAACTCCGGGTAAAAAATACGAACCCAACTAAAAAGTCCGGATAAAAAATACGAACCTAACTTAAGACTCCGGGTAAAAATACGAACCCAACTAAAACTCCGGGCAAAAATACTAACCCAACTAAAAAGTCCGGGTAAAAAATACGAACCCAACTAAAACTCCGGATAAAATTACGAACCCAACTAAAACTCCGGGTAAAAATACAAACCCTACTAAAACTCCGGGTAAAAATACTAACCCAACTAAAAATTCCGGGTAAAAAATGCGAACCCAACTAAAACTCCGGGTAAAAATACGAACCCAACTAAAACTCCGGGTAAAAAATACGAACCCAACTAAAACATCGGGTAAAAAATACGAACCCAACTAAAACTCCGGGTAAAAAGTACGAACCCAACTAAAACTCCGGGTAAAAAATGCTAACCCAACTAAAATGTCCGGGTAAAAAATACGAACCCAACTAAAACTCCGGGTAAAATTACGAAACCAACTAAAACTCCGGGTAAAAATACGAACCCAACTAAAACTCCGGGTAAAAATACTAACCCCAACTAAAAAGTCCAGGTAAAAAATACGAACCCAACTAAAACTCCGGGTAAAATTACGAACCCAACTAAAACTCCGGGTGAAATTACGAACCCAACTAAAACTCCGGGTAAAATTACGAACCCAACTAAAAGTCCGGGTAAAAAATACGAACCCAACTCAAAAGTCCGGGTAAAATTACGAACCCAAGTAAAACTCCGGGTAAAATTACGAACCCAACTAAAACTCCGGGTAAAATTACGAACCCAACTAAAAACTCCGGGTAAAATTACGAACCCAAATAAAAAGTCCGGGTAAAATTACGAACCCAACTAAAACTCCGGGTAAAATTACGAACCCAACTAAAAAGTCCGGGTAAAATTACAAACCCAAATAAAACTCCGGGTAAAAAATACGAACCCAACTAAAAAGTCCGGGTAAAAATACGAACCTAACTTAAAACTCCAGGTAAAATTACGGACCCAACTAAAACTCCGGGTAAAAAATACGAACCAAACAAAAAAGTCCGGGTAACATTTAGAACCCAACTAAAACTCCGGGTAAAAAAATACGAACCCAACTAAAACTCCGGGCAAAAGTACTAACCCAACTAAAAAGTTCGGGTAAAAAATACGAACCCAACTAAAACTCCGGCTAAAATTACGAACCCAACTAAAACTCCGGGTAAAAATACGAACCCAACTAAAACTCCGGGTAAAAATACGAACCCAACTAAAACTCCGGGTAAAAATACTAACCCAACTAAAAAGTCCGGGTAAAAAATATGAACCCAACTAAAACTCCGGGTAAAATTACGAACCCAACTAAAACTCCGGGTATAAAATACGAACCCAACTAAAAAGTCCGGATAAAAAATACGAACCTAACTTAAGACTCCGGGTAAAAATACGAACCCAACTAAAACTCCGGGCAAAAATACTAACCCAACTAAAAAGTCCGGGTAAAAAATACGAACCCAACTAAAACTCCGGATAAAATTACGAACCCAACTAAAACTCCGGGTAAAAATACGAACCCAACTAAAACTCCGGGTAAAAATACTAACCCAACTAAAAAGTCCGGGTTAAAAATACGAACCCAACTAAAACTCCGGGTAAAATTACGAACCCAACTAAAACTCCGGGTAAAAATACAAACCCTACTAAAACTCCGGGTAAAAATACTAACCCAACTAAAAATTCCGGGTAAAAAATGCGAACCCAACTAAAACTCCGGGTAAAAATACGAACCCAACTAAAACTCCGGGTAAAAAATACGAACCCAACTAAAACATCGGGTAAAAAATACGAACCCAACTAAAACTCCGGGTAAAAAGTACGAACCCAACTAAAACTCCGGGTAAAAAATGCTAACCCAACTAAAATGTCCGGGTAAAAAATACGAACCCAACTAAAACTCCGGGTAAAATTACGAAACCAACTAAAACTCCGGGTAAAAATACGAACCCAACTAAAACTCCGGGTAAAAATACTAACCCCAACTAAAAAGTCCAGGTAAAAAATACGAACCCAACTAAAACTCCGGGTAAAATTACGAACCCAACTAAAACTCCGGGTGAAATTACGAACCCAACTAAAACTCCGGGTAAAATTACGAACCCAACTAAAAGTCCGGGTAAAAAATACGAACCCAACTCAAAAGTCCGGGTAAAATTACGAACCCAAGTAAAACTCCGGGTAAAATTACGAACCCAACTAAAACTCCGGGTAAAATTACGAACCCAACTAAAAACTCCGGGTAAAATTACGAACCCAAATAAAAAGTCCGGGTAAAATTACGAACCCAACTAAAACTCCGGGTAAAATTACGAACTCAACTAAAACTCCGGGTAAAATTACGAACCCAACTAAAACTCCGGGTAAAATTACGAACCCAACTAAAAGTCCGGGTAAAAAATACGAACCCAACTAAAAAGTCCTGGTAAAATTACGAACCCAACTAAAACTCCGGGTAAAATTACGAACCCAACTAAAACTCCGGGTAAAATTACGAACCCAACTAAAAGTCCGGGTAAAAATACGAACCCAACTAAAACTCCGGGTAAAATTACGAACCCAACTAAAAAGTCCGGGTAAAATTACAAACCCAACTAAAACTCCGGGTAAAAAATACGAACCAAACAAAAAAGTACGGGTAACATTTAGAACCCAACTAAAACTCCGGGTAAAAAAATACGAACCCAACTAAAACTCCGGGCAAAAATACTAACCCAACTAAAAAGTCCGGGTAAAAAATACGAACCCAACTAAAACTCCGAATAAAATTACGAACCCAACTAAAACTCCGGGTAAAAATACGAACCCAACTAAAACTCCGGGTAAAAATACGAACCCAACTAAAACTCCGGGTAAAAAATACGAACCCAACTAAAACATCGGGTAAAAAATACGAACCCAACTAAAAGTCCGGTAAAAAATATGAACCCAACTAAAACTCCGGGTAAAATTACCAACACAACTAAAACTCCGGGTAAAAATACGAACCCAACTAAAACTCCGGGTAAAATTACGAACCCAACTAAAAGTCCGGGTAAAAAATACGAACCCAACTAAAACTCCGGGTAAAATTACGAACCCAACTAAAACTCCGGGTGAAATTACGAACCCAACTAAAACTCCGGGTAAAATTACGAACCCAACTAAAAGTCCGGGTAAAAAATACGAACCCAACTCAAAAGTCCGGGTAAAATTACGAACCCAAGTAAAACTCCGGGTAAAATTACGAACCCAACTAAAACTCCGGGTAAAATTACGAACCCAACTAAAAAGTCCGGGTAAAATTACGAACCCAAATAAAAAGTCCGGGTAAAATTACGAACCCAACTAAAACTCCGGGTAAAATTACGAACTCAACTAAAACTCCGGGTAAAATTACGAACCCAACTAAAACTCCGGGTAAAATTACGAACCCAACTAAAAGTCCGGGTAAAAAATACGAACCCAACTAAAAAGTCCTGGTAAAATTACGAACCCAACTAAAACTCCGGGTAAAATTACGAACCCAACTAAAACTCCGGATAAAATTACGAACCCAACTAAAAGTCCGGGTAAAAATACGAACCCAACTAAAACTCCGGGTAAAATTACGAACCCAACTAAAAAGTCCGGGTAAAATTACAAACCCAACTAAAACTCCGGGTAAAAAATACAAACCAAACAAAAAAGTACGGGTAACATTTAGAACCCAACTAAAACTCCGGGTAAAAAAATACGAACCCAACTAAAACTCTGGGCAAAAATACTAACCCAACTAAAAAGTCCGGGTAAAAAATACGAACCCAACTAAAACTCCGAATAAAATTACGAACCCAAATAAAACTCCGGGTAAAAATACGAACCCAACTAAAACTCCGGGTAAAAATACGAACCCAACTAAAACTCCGGGTAAAAAATACGAACCCAACTAAAACATCGGGTAAAAAATACGAACCCAACTAAAAGTCCGGTAAAAAATATGAACCCAACTAAAACTCCGGGTAAAATTACCAACACAACTAAAACTCCGGGTAAAAATACGAACCCAACTAAAACTCCGGGTAAAATTACGAACCCAACTAAAAGTCCGGGTAAAAAATACGAACTCAACTAAAAAGTCCGGGTAAAATTACGAACCCAACTAAAACTCCGGGTAAAATTACGAACCCAACTAAAACTCCGGGTAAAAAATACGAACCCAACTAAAAAGTCCGGATAAAAAATACGAACCTAACTTAAGACTCCGGGTAAAATTACGAACCCAACTAAAAAGTCCGGGTAAAAATACGAACCCAACTAAAAAGTCCGAGTAAAATTACGAACCCAACTAAAACTCCGGGTAAAATTACGAACCCAACTAAAACTCCGGGTAAAATTACGAACCCACGTAAAACTCCGGGTAAAATTACGAACCCAAGTACAACTCCGGGTAAAATTACGAACGCAACTAAAACTCCGGGTAAAATTACGAACCCAACTAAAACTCCGGGTAAAATTACGAACCCAACTAAAAGTCCGGGTAAAATTACGAACCAAACTAAAAAGTCCGGGTAAAATTACAAACCCAACTAATAAGTCCGGGTAAAATTACGAACCCAACTAAAACTCCGGGTAAAATTACGAACCCAACTAAAACTCCGGGTAAAATTACGAACCCAACTAAAAGTCCGGGTAAAATATACGAACCCAACTAAAAAGTCCGGGTAAAATTGCGAACCCAACTAAAACTCCGGGTAAAATTACGAACCCAACTAAAACTCCGGGTAAAAAATACGAACCCAACTAAAAAGTCCGGATAAAAAATACGAACCTAACTTAAGAGTCCGGGTAAAATTACGAACCCAACTAAAAGTCCGGGTAAAATTACGAACCCAACTAAAAGTCCGGGTAAAATTACTAACTCAACTAAAAAGTCCGGGTAAAATTACGAACCCAACTAAAACTCCGGGTAAAATTACGAACCCAACTAAAACTCCGGGTAAAATTACGAACCCAAGTAAAACTCCGGGTAAAATTACGAACCCAAGTAAAACTCCGGGTAAAATTACGAACCCAACTAAAACTCCGGGTAAAATTACGAACCCAACTAAAACTCCGGGTAAAATTACGAACCCAACTAAAAGTCCGGGTAAAAATACGAACCCAACTAAAAAGTCCGGGTAACTCAACACTCCGGGTAAAATTACGAACCCAACTAAAACTCCGGGTAAAATTACGAACCCAACTAAAACTCCGGGTAAAATTACGAACCCAACTAAAAGTCCGGGAAAAAAATACGAACCCAACTAAAAAGTCCGGGTTAAAAATACGAACCCAACTAAACCTCCGGGTAAAATTACGAACCCAACTAAAACTCCGGGTAAAATTAAGAACCCAACTAAAACTCCGGGTAAAATTACGAACCCAACTAAAACTCCGGGTAAAATTACGAACCCAACTAAAAAGTCCGGGTAAAATTACAAACCCAAATAAAACTCCGGGTAAAAAATACGAACCCAACTAAAAAGTCCGGGTAAAAATACGAACCTAACTTAAAACTCCAGGTAAAATTACGGACCCAACTAAAACTCCGGGTAAAAAATACGAACCAAACAAAAAAGTCCGGGTAACATTTAGAACCCAACTAAAACTCCGGGTAAAAAAATACGAACCCAACTAAAACTCCGGGCAAAAGTACTAACCCAACTAAAAAGTTCGGGTAAAAAATACGAACCCAACTAAAACTCCGGCTAAAATTACGAACCCAACTAAAACTCCGGGTAAAAATACGAACCCAACTAAAACTCCGGGTAAAAATACGAACCCAACTAAAACTCCGGGTAAAAATACTAACCCAACTAAAAAGTCCGGGTAAAAAATATGAACCCAACTAAAACTCCGGGTAAAATTACGAACCCAACTAAAACTCCGGGTAAAAAATACGAACCTAACTTAAGACTCCGGGTAAAAATACGAACCCAACTAAAACTCCGGGCAAAAATACTAACCCAACTAAAAAGTCCGGGTAAAAAATACGAACCCAACTAAAACTCCGGATAAAATTACGAACCCAACTAAAACTCCGGGTAAAAATACGAACCCAACTAAAACTCCGGGTAAAAATACTAACCCAACTAAAAAGTCCGGGTTAAAAATACGAACCCAACTAAAACTCCGGGTAAAATTACGAACCCAACTAAAACTCCGGGTAAAAATACAAACCCTACTAAAACTCCGGGTAAAAATACTAACCCAACTAAAAATTCCGGGTAAAAAATGCGAACCCAACTAAAACTCCGGGTAAAAATACGAACCCAACTAAAACTCCGGGTAAAAAATACGAACCCAACTAAAACATCGGTTAAAAAATACGAACCCAACTAAAACTCCGGGTAAAAAGTACGAACCCAACTAAAACTCCGGGTAAAAAATGCTAACCCAACTAAAATGTCCGGGTAAAAAATACGAACCCAACTAAAACTCCGGGTAAAATTACGAAACCAACTAAAACTCCGGGTAAAAATACGAACCCAACTAAAACTCCGGGTAAAAATACTAACCCCAACTAAAAAGTCCAGGTAAAAAATACGAACCCAACTAAAACTCCGGGTAAAATTACGAACCCAACTAAAACTCCGGGTGAAATTACGAACCCAACTAAAACTCCGGGTAAAATTACGAACCCAACTAAAAGTCCGGGTAAAAAATACGAACCCAACTCAAAAGTCCGGGTAAAATTACGAACCCAAGTAAAACTCCGGGTAAAATTACGAACCCAACTAAAACTCCGGGTAAAATTACGAACCCAACTAAAAACTCCGGGTAAAATTACGAACCCAAATAAAAAGTCCGGGTAAAATTACGAACCCAACTAAAACTCCGGGTAAAATTACGAACTCAACTAAAACTCCGGGTAAAATTACGAACCCAACTAAAACTCCGGGTAAAATTACGAACCCAACTAAAAGTCCGGGTAAAAAATACGAACCCAACTAAAAAGTCCTGGTAAAATTACGAACCCAACTAAAACTCCGGGTAAAATTACGAACCCAACTAAAACTCCGGGTAAAATTACGAACCCAACTAAAAGTCCGGGTAAAAATACGAACCCAACTAAAACTCCGGGTAAAATTACGAACCCAACTAAAAAGTCCGGGTAAAATTACAAACCCAACTAAAACTCCGGGTAAAAAATACGAACCAAACAAAAAAGTACGGGTAACATTTAGAACCCAACTAAAACTCCGGGTAAAAAAATACGAACCCAACTAAAACTCCGGGCAAAAATACTAACCCAACTAAAAAGTCCGGGTAAAAAATACGAACCCAACTAAAACTCCGAATAAAATTACGAACCTAACTAAAACTCCGGGTAAAAATACGAACCCAACTAAAACTCCGGGTAAAAATACGAACCCAACTAAAACTCCGGGTAAAAAATACGAACCCAACTAAAACATCGGGTAAAAAATACGAACCCAACTAAAAGTCCGGTAAAAAATATGAACCCAACTAAAACTCCGGGTAAAATTACCAACACAACTAAAACTCCGGGTAAAAATACGAACCCAACTAAAACTCCGGGTAAAATTACGAACCCAACTAAAAGTCCGGGTAAAAAATACGAACCCAACTAAAACTCCGGGTAAAATTACGAACCCAACTAAAACTCCGGGTGAAATTACGAACCCAACTAAAACTCCGGGTAAAATTACGAACCCAACTAAAAGTCCGGGTAAAAAATACGAACCCAACTCAAAAGTCCGGGTAAAATTACGAACCCAAGTAAAACTCCGGGTAAAATTACAAACCCAACTAAAACTCCGGGTAAAATTACGAACCCAACTAAAAAGTCCGGGTAAAATTACGAACCCAAATAAAAAGTCCGGGTAAAATTACGAACCCAACTAAAACTCCGGGTAAAATTACGAACTCAACTAAAACTCCGGGTAAAATTACGAACCCAACTAAAACTCCGGGTAAAATTACGAACCCAACTAAAAGTCCGGGTAAAAAATACGAACCCAACTAAAAAGTCCTGGTAAAATTACGAACCCAACTAAAACTCCGGGTAAAATTACGAACCCAACTAAAACTCCGGCTAAAATTACGAACCCAACTAAAAGTCCGGGTAAAAATACGAACCCAACTAAAACTCCGGGTAAAATTACGAACCCAACTAAAAAGTCCGGGTAAAATTACAAACCCAACTAAAACTCCGGGTAAAAAATACAAACCAAACAAAAAAGTACGGGTAACATTTAGAACCCAACTAAAACTCCGGGTAAAAAAATACGAACCCAACTAAAACTCCGGGCAAAAATACTAACCCAACTAAAAAGTCCGGGTAAAAAATACGAACCCAACTAAAACTCCGAATAAAATTACGAACCCAACTCAAACTCCGGGTAAAAATACGAACCCAACTAAAACTCCGGGTAAAAATACGAACCCAACTAAAACTCCGGGTAAAAAATACGAACCCAACTAAAACATCGGGTAAAAAATACGAACCCAACTAAAAGTCCGGTAAAAAATATGAACCCAACTAAAACTCCGGGTAAAATTACCAACACAACTAAAACTCCGGGTAAAAATACGAACCCAACTAAAACTCCGGGTAAAATTACGAACCCAACTAAAAGTCCGGGTAAAAAATACGAACCCAACTAAAAAGTCCGGGTAAAATTACGAACCCAACTAAAACTCCGGGTAAAATTACGAACCCAACTAAAACTCCGGGTAAAAAATACGAACCCAACTAAAAAGTCCGGATAAAAAATACGAACCTAACTTAAGACTCCGGGTAAAATTACGAACCCAACTAAAAAGTCCGGGTAAAATTACGAACCCAACTAAAAAGTCCGGGTAAAATTACGAACCCAACTAAAACTCCGGGTAAAATTACGAACTCAACTAAAACTCCGGGTAAAATTACGAACCCAACTAAAACTCCGGGTAAAATTACGAACCCAACTAAAAGTCCGGGTAAAAAATACGAACCCAACTAAAAAGTCCGAGTAAAATTACGAACCCAACTAAAACTCCGGGTAAAATTACGAACCCAACTAAAACTCCGGGTAAAATTACGAACCCACGTAAAACTCCGGGTAAAATTACGAACCCAAGTACAACTCCGGGTAAAATTACGAACGCAACTAAAACTCCGGGAAAAATTACGAACCCAACTAAAACTCCGGGTAAAATTACGAACCCAACTAAAAGTCCGGGTAAAATTACGAACCAAACTAAAAAGTCCGGGTAAAATTACGAACCCAACTAAAAAGTCCGGGTAAAATTACGAACCCAACTAAAACTCCGGGTAAAATTACGAACCCAACTAAAACTCCGGGTAAAATTACGAACCCAACTAAAAGTCCGGGTAAAATATACGAACCCAACTAAAAAGTCCGGGTAAAATTGCGAACCCAACTAAAACTCCGGGTAAAATTACGAACCCAACTAAAACTCCGGGTAAAAAATACGAACCCAACTAAAAAGTCCGGATAAAAAATACGAACCTAACTTAAGAGTCCGGGTAAAATTACGAACCCAACTAAAAGTCCGGGTAAAATTACGAACCCAACTAAAAGTCCGGGTAAAATTACTAACTCAACTAAAAAGTCCGGGTAAAATTACGAACCCAACTAAAACTCCGGGTAAAATTACGAACCCAACTAAAACTCCGGGTAAAATTACGAACCCAAGTAAAACTCCGGGTAAAATTACGAACCCAAGTAAAACTCCGGGTTAAATTACGAACCCAACTAAAACTCCGGGTAAAATTACGAACCCAACTAAAACTCCGGGTAAAATTACGAACCCAACTAAAAGTCCGGGTAACTCAAGACTCCGGGTAAAATTACGAACCCAACTAAAACTCCGGGTAAAATTACGAACCCAACTAAAACTCCGGGTAAAATTACGAACCCAACTAAAAGTCCGGGTAAAAAATACGAACCCAACAAAAAAGTCCGGGTTAAAAATACGAACCCAACTAAAACTCCGGGTAAAATTACGAACCCAACTAAAACTCCGGGTAAAATTAAGAACCCAACTAAAACTCCGGGTAAAATTACGAACCCAACTAAAACTCCGGTAAAATTACGAACCCAACTAAAAAGTCCGGGTAAAATTACAAACCCAAATAAAACTCCGGGTAAAAAATACGAACCCAACTAAAAAGTCCGGGTAAAAATACGAACCTAACTTAAAACTCCAGGTAAAATTACGGACCCAACTAAAACTCCGGGTAAAAAATACGAACCAAACAAAAAAGTCCGGGTAACATTTAGAACCCAACTAAAACTCCGGGTAAAAAAATACGAACCCAACTAAAACTCCGGGCAAAAGTACTAACCCAACTAAAAAGTCCGGGTAAAAAATACGAACCCAACTAAAACTCCGGCTAAAATTACGAACCCAACTAAAACTCCGGGTAAAAATACGAACCCAACTAAAACTCCGGGTAAAAATACGAACCCAACTAAAACTCCGGGTAAAAATACTAACCCAACTAAAAAGTCCGGGTAAAAAATATGAACCCAACTAAAACTTCGGGTAAAATTACGAACCCAACTAAAACTCTGGGTAAAAAATACGAACCCAACTAAAAAGTCCGGATAAAAAATACGAACCTAACTTAAGACTCCGGGTAAAAATACGAACCCAACTAAAACTCCGGCAAAAATACTAACCCAACTAAAAAGTCCGGGTAAAAAATACGAACCCAACTAAAACTCCGGATAAAATTACGAACCCAACTAAAACTCCGGGTAAAAATACGAACCCAACTAAAACTCCGGGTAAAAATACTAACCCAACTAAAAAGTCCGGGTTAAAAATACGAACCCAACTAAAACTCCGGGTAAAATTACGAACCCAACTAAAACTCCGGGTAAAAATACAAACCCTACTAAAACTCCGGGTAAAAATACTAACCCAACTAAAAATTCCGGGTAAAAAATGCGAACCCAACTAAAACTCCGGGTAAAAAATACGAACCCAACTAAAACTCCGGGTAAAAAATACTAACCCAACTAAATAGTCCGGGTAAAAGATACGAACCCAACTAAAACTCCGGGTAAAATTACGAACCCAACTAACACTCCGGGTAAAAATACGAACCCAACTAAAACTCCGGGTAAAAAGACTTACCCAACTAAAAAGTCCGGGTAAAAAATACGAACCCAACTAAAACTCCGGGTAAAAAATACGAACCCAACTAAAACTCCGGGTAAAAAGTACGAACCCAACTAAAACTCCGGGTAAAAAATGCTAACCCAGCTAAAATGTCCGGGTAAAAAATACGAACCCAACTAAAACTCCGGGTAAAATTACGAACCCAACTAAAACTCCGGGTAAAAATACGAACCCAACTAAAACTCCGGGTAAAAAGTACGAACCCAACTAAAACTCCGGGTAAAAAATGCTAACCCAACTAAAATGTCCGGGTAAAAAATACGAACCCAACTAAAACTCCGGGTAAAATTACGAACCCAACTAAAACTCCGGGTAAAAATACGAACCCAACTAAAACTCCGGGTAAAAATACTAACCCCAACTAAAAAGTCCAGGTAAAAAATACGAACCCAACTAAAACTCCGGGTAAAATTACGAACCCAACTAAAACTCCGGGTGAAATTACGAACCCAACTAAAACTCCGGGTAAAATTACGAACCCAACTAAAAGTCCGGGTAAAAAATACGAACCCAACTAAAAATTCCGGGTAAAATTACGAACCCAAGTAAAACTCCGGGTAAAATTACGAACCCAACTAAAACTCCGGGTAAAATTACGAACCCTACTAAAAAGTCCGGGTAAAATTACGAACCCAAATAAAAAGTCCGGGTAAAATTACGAACCCAACTAAAACTCCGGGTAAAATTACGAACTCAACTAAAACTCCGGGTAAAATTACGAACCCAACTAAAACTCCGGGTAAAATTACGAACCCAACTAAAAGTCCGGGTAAAAAATACGAACCCAACTATAAAGTCCGGGTAAAATTACGAACCCAACTAAAACTCCGGGTAAAATTACGAACCCAACTAAAACTCCGGGTAAAATTACGAACCCAACTAAAACTCCGGGTAAAATTACGAACCCAACTAAAACTCCGGGTAAAATTACGAACCCAACTAAAAAGTCCGGGTAAAATTACGAACCCAACTAAAACTCCGGGTAAAAAATACGAACCAAACAAAAAAGTCCGGGTAACATTTAGAACCCAACTAAAACTCCGGGTAAAAAAATACGAACCCAACTAAAACTCCGGGCAAAAATACTAACCCAACTAAAAAGTCCGGGTAAAAAATACGAACCCAACTAAAACTCCGGATAAAATTACGAACCCAACTAAAACTCCGAGTAAAATTACGAACCCAACTAAAACTCCGGGTAAAATTACGAACCCAACTAAAACTCCGGGTAAAAAATACGAACCCAACTAAAAAGTCCGGATAAAAAATACGAACCTAACTTAAGACTCCGGGTAAAAATACGAACCCAACTAAAACTCCGGGTAAAAAATGCTAACCCAGCTAAAATGTCCGGGTAAAAAATACGAACCCAACTAAAACTCCGGGTAAAATTACGAACCCAACTAAAACTCCGGGTAAAAATACGAACCCAACTAAAACTCCGGGTAAAAAGTACGAACCCAACTAAAACTCCGGGTAAAAAATGCTAACCCAACTAAAATGTCCGGGTAAAAAATACGAACCCAACTAAAACTCCGGGTAAAATTACGAACCCAACTAAAACTCCGGGTAAAAATACGAACCCAACTAAAACTCCGGGTAAAAATACTAACCCCAACTAAAAAGTCCAGGTAAAAAATACGAACCCAACTAAAACTCCGGGTAAAATTACGAACCCAACTAAAACTCCGGGTGAAATTACGAACCCAACTAAAACTCCGGGTAAAATTACGAACCCAACTAAAAGTCCGGGTAAAAAATACGAACCCAACTAAAAATTCCGGGTAAAATTACGAACCCAAGTAAAACTCCGGGTAAAATTACGAACCCAACTAAAACTCCGGGTAAAATTACGAACCCTACTAAAAAGTCCGGGTAAAATTACGAACCCAAATAAAAAGTCCGGGTAAAATTACGAACCCAACTAAAACTCCGGGTAAAATTACGAACTCAACTAAAACTCCGGGTAAAATTACGAACCCAACTAAAACTCCGGGTAAAATTACGAACCCTACTAAAAGTCCGGGTAAAAAATACGAACCCAACTATAAAGTCCGGGTAAAATTACGAACCCAACTAAAACTCCGGGTAAAATTACGAACCCAACTAAAACTCCGGGTAAAATTACGAACCCAACTAAAACTCCGGGTAAAATTACGAACCCAACTAAAACTCCGGGTAAAATTACGAACCCAACTAAAAAGTCCGGGTAAAATTACGAACCCAACTAAAACTCCGGGTAAAAAATACGAACCAAACAAAAAAGTCCGGGTAACATTTAGAACCCAACTAAAACTCCGGGTAAAAAAATACGAACCCAACTAAAACTCCGGGCAAAAATACTAACCCAACTAAAAAGTCCGGGTAAAAAATACGAACCCAACTAAAACTCCGGATAAAATTACGAACCCAACTAAAACTCCGAGTAAAATTACGAACCCAACTAAAACTCCGGGTAAAATTACGAACCCAACTAAAACTCCGGGTAAAAAATACGAACCCAACTAAAAAGTCCGGATAAAAAATACGAACCTAACTTAAGACTCCGGGTAAAAATACGAACCCAACTAAAACTCCGGGCAAAAATACTAACCCAACTAAAAAGTCCGGGTAAAAAATACGAACCCAACTAAAACTCCGGATAAAATTACGAACCCAACTAAAACTCCGGGTAAAAATACGAACCCAACTAAAACTCCGGGTAAAAATACTAACCCAACTAAAAAGTCCGGGTTAAAAATACGAACCCAACTAAAACTCCGGGTAAAATTACGAACCCAACTAAAACTCCGGGTAAAAATACAAACCCTACTAAAACTCCGGGTAAAAATACTAACCCAACTAAAAATTCCGGGTAAAAAATGCGAACCCAACTAAAACTCCGGGTAAAAAATACGAACCCAACTAAAACTCCGGGTAAAAAATACTAACCCAACTAAATAGTCCGGGTAAAAGATACGAACCCAACTAAAACTCCGGGTAAAATTACGAACCCAACTAACACTCCGGGTAAAAATACGAACCCAACTAAAACTCCGGGTAAAAAGACTTACCCAACTAAAAAGTCCGGGTAAAAAATACGAACCCAACTAAAACTCCGGGTAAAAAATACGAACCCAACTAAAACTCCGGGTAAAAAGTACGAACCCAACTAAAACTCCGGGTAAAAAATGCTAACCCAACTAAAATGTCCGGGTAAAAAATACGAACCCAACTAAAACTCCGGGTAAAATTACGAACCCAACTAAAACTCCGGGTAAAAATACGAACCCAACTAAAACTCCGGGTAAAAAGTACGAACCCAACTAAAACTCCGGGTAAAAAATGCTAACCCAACTAAAATGTCCGGGTAAAAAATACGAACCCAACTAAAACTCCGGGTAAAATTACGAACCCAACTAAAACTCCGGGTAAAAATACGAACCCAACTAAAACTCCGGGTAAAAATACTAACCCCAACTAAAAAGTCCAGGTAAAAAATACGAACCCAACTAAAACTCCGGGTAAAATTACGAACCCAAGTAAAACTCCGGGTTAAATTACGAACCCAACTAAAACTCCGGGTAAAATTACGAACCCAACTAAAACTCCGGGTAAAATTACGAACCCAACTAAAAGTCCGGGTAACTCAAGACTCCGGGTAAAATTACGAACCCAACTAAAACTCCGGGTAAAATTACGAACCCAACTAAAACTCCGGGTAAAATTACGAACCCAACTAAAAGTCCGGGTAAAAAATACGAACCCAACAAAAAAGTCCGGGTTAAAAATACGAACCCAACTAAAACTCCGGGTAAAATTACGAACCCAACTAAAACTCCGGGTAAAATTAAGAACCCAACTAAAACTCCGGGTAAAATTACGAACCCAACTAAAACTCCGGGTAAAATTACGAACCCAACTAAAAAGTCCGGGTAAAATTACAAACCCAAATAAAACTCCGGGTAAAAAATACGAACCCAACTAAAAAGTCCGGGTAAAAATACGAACCTAACTTAAAACTCCAGGTAAAATTACGGACCCAACTAAAACTCCGGGTAAAAAATACGAACCAAACAAAAAAGTCCGGGTAACATTTAGAACCCAACTAAAACTCCGGGTAAAAAAATACGAACCCAACTAAAACTCCGGGCAAAAGTACTAACCCAACTAAAAAGTCCGGGTAAAAAATACGAACCCAACTAAAACTCCGGCTAAAATTACGAACCCAACTAAAACTCCGGGTAAAAATACGAACCCAACTAAAACTCCGGGTAAAAATACGAACCCAACTAAAACTCCGGGTAAAAATACTAACCCAACTAAAAAGTCCGGGTAAAAAATATGAACCCAACTAAAACTTCGGGTAAAATTACGAACCCAACTAAAACTCTGGGTAAAAAATACGAACCCAACTAAAAAGTCCGGATAAAAAATACGAACCTAACTTAAGACTCCGGGTAAAAATACGAACCCAACTAAAACTCCGGGCAAAAATACTAACCCAACTAAAAAGTCCGGGTAAAAAATACGAACCCAACTAAAACTCCGGATAAAATTACGAACCCAACTAAAACTCCGGGTAAAAATACGAACCCAACTAAAACTCCGGGTAAAAATACTAACCCAACTAAAAAGTCCGGGTTAAAAATACGAACCCAACTAAAACTCCGGGTAAAATTACGAACCCAACTAAAACTCCGGGTAAAAATACAAACCCTACTAAAACTCCGGGTAAAAATACTAACCCAACTAAAAATTCCGGGTAAAAAATGCGAACCCAACTAAAACTCCGGGTAAAAAATACGAACCCAACTAAAACTCCGGGTAAAAAATACTAACCCAACTAAATAGTCCGGGTAAAAGATACGAACCCAACTAAAACTCCGGGTAAAATTACGAACCCAACTAACACTCCGGGTAAAAATACGAACCCAACTAAAACTCCGGGTAAAAAGACTTACCCAACTAAAAAGTCCGGGTAAAAAATACGAACCCAACTAAAACTCCGGGTAAAAAATACGAACCCAACTAAAACTCCGGGTAAAAAGTACGAACCCAACTAAAACTCCGGGTAAAAAATGCTAACCCAGCTAAAATGTCCGGGTAAAAAATACGAACCCAACTAAAACTCCGGGTAAAATTACGAACCCAACTAAAACTCCGGGTAAAATACGAACCCAACTAAAACTCCGGGTAAAAAGTACGAACCAACTAAAACTCGGGTAAAAAATGCTAACCCAACTAAAATGTCCGGGTAAAAAATACGAACCCAACTAAAACTCCGGGTAAAATTACGAACCCAACTAAAACTCCGGGTAAAAATACGAACCCAACTAAAACTCCGGGGTAAAAATACTAACCCCAACTAAAAAGTCCAGTAAAAAATACGAACCCAACTAAAACTCCGGGTAAAATTACGAACCCAACTAAAACTCCGGGTGAAATTACGAACCCAACTAAAACTCCCGGGGTAAAATTACGAACCCCAACTAAAAGTCCGGGTAAAAAATACGAACCCAACTAAAAATTCCGGGTAAAATTACGAACCCAAGTAAAACTCCGGGTAAAATTACGAACCCAACTAAAACTCCGGGGTAAAATTACGAACCCTACTAAAAAGTCCGGGTAAAATTACGAACCCAAATAAAAAGTCCGGGTAAAATTACGAACCCAACTAAAACTCCGGGTAAAATTACGAACTCAACTAAAACTCCGGGTAAAATTACGAACCCAACTAAAACTCCGGGTAAAATTACGAACCCAACTAAAAGTCCGGGTAAAAAATACGAACCCAACTATAAAGTCCGGGGTAAAATTACGAACCCAACTAAAACTCCGGGTAAAATTACGAACCCAACTAAACTCCGGGTAAAATTACGAACCCAACTAAAACTCCGGTAAAATTACGAACCCAACTAAAACTCCGGGTAAAATTACGAACCCAACTAAAAAGTCCGGGTAAAATTACGAACCCAACTAAAACTCCGGGTAAAAAATACGAACCAAACAAAAAAGTCCGGGTAACATTTAGAACCCAACTAAAACTCCGGGTAAAAAAATACGAACCCAACTAAAACTCCGGGCAAAAATACTAACCCAACTAAAAAGTCCGGGTAAAAAATACGAACCCAACTAAAACTCCGGATAAAATTACGAACCCAACTAAAACTCCGAGTAAAATTACGAACCCAACTAAAACTCCGGGTAAAATTACGAACCCAACTAAAACTCCGGGTAAAAAATACGAACCCAACTAAAAAGTCCGGATAAAAAATACGAACCTAACTTAAGACTCCGGGTAAAAATACGAACCCAACTAAAACTCCGGCAAAAATACTAACCCAACTAAAAAGTCCGGGTAAAAAATACGAACCCAACTAAAACTCCGGATAAAATTACGAACCCAACTAAAACTCCGGGTAAAAATACGAACCCAACTAAAACTCCGGTAAAAATACTAACCCAACTAAAAAGTCCGGGTTTAAAAATACGAACCCAACTAAAACTCGGGTAAAATTACGAACCCAACTAAAACTCGGGTAAAAATACAAACCCTACTAAAACTCCGGGTAAAAATACTAACCCAACTAAAATTCCGGGTAAAAAATGCGAACCCAACTAAAACTCCGGGGTAAAAAAATACGAACCCAACTAAAACTCCGGGTAAAAAATACTAACCCAACTAAATAGTCCGGGTAAAAGATACGAACCCAACTAAAACTCCGGGTAAAATTACGAACCCAACTAACACTCCGGGTAAAAATACGAACCCAACTAAAACTCGGGTAAAAAGACTTACCCAACTAAAAAGTCCGGGTAAAAAATACGAACCCAACTAAAACTCCGGGTAAAAAATACGAACCCAACTAAAACTCCGGGTAAAAAGTACGAACCCAACTAAAACTCCGGGTAAAAAATGCTAACCCAACTAAAATGTCCGGGTAAAAAATACGAACCCAACTAAAACTCCGGTAAAATTACGAACCCAACTAAAACTCCGGGTAAAAATACGAACCCAACTAAAACTCCGGGTAAAAAGTACGAACCCAACTAAAACTCCGGGTAAAAAATGCTAACCCAACTAAAATGTCGGGTAAAAAATACGAACCCAACTAAAACTCCGGGTAAAATTACGAACCCAACTAAAACTCCGGGTAAAAATACGAACCCAACTAAAACTCCGGGTAAAAATACTAACCCCAACCTAAAAAGTCCAGGTAAAAAATACGAACCCAACTAAAACTCCGGGTAAAATTACGAACCCAACTAAAACTCCGGGTGAAATTACGAACCCAACTAAAACTCCGGGTAAAATTACGAACCCAACTAAAAGTCCGGGTAAAAAATACGAACCCAACTAAAAATTCCGGGTAAAATTACGAACCCAAGTAAAACTCCGGGTAAAATTACGAACCCAACTAAAACTCCGGGTAAAATTACGAACCCAACTAAAAAGTCCGGGTAAAATTACGAACCAAATAAAAGTCCGGGTAAAATTACGAACCCAACTAAAACTCCGGGAAAAATTACGAACTCAACTAAAACTCCTGGTAAAATTACGAACCCAACTAAAACTCCGGGTAAAATTACGAACCCAACTAAAAGTCCGGGTAAAAAATACGACCCAACTATAAAGTCCGGGTAAAATTACGAACCCAACTAAAACTCCGGGTAAAATTACGAACCCAACTAAAACTCCGGTAAAATTACGAACCCAACTAAAACTCCGGGTAAAATTACGAACCCAACTAAAACTCCGGGTAAAATTACGAACCCAACTAAAAAGTCCGGGTAAAATTACGAACCCAACTAAAACTCCGGGTAAAAAATACGAACCAAACAAAAAAGTCCGGGTAACATTTAGAACCCAACTAAAACTCCGGGTAAAAAAATACGAACCCAACTAAAACTCGGGCAAAAATACTAACCCAACTAAAAAGTCCGGGTAAAAAATACGAACCCAACTAAAACTCCGGATAAAATTACGAACCCAACTAAAACTCCGAGTAAAAATACGAACCCAACTAAAACTCTGGGTAAAAAATACGAACCCAACTAAAACATCGGGTAAAAAATACGAACCCAACTAAAAGTCCGGTAAAAAATATGAAACCAACTAAAACTCGGGTAAAATTACGAACTCAACTAAAACTCCGGGTAAAATTACGAACCCAACCAAAACTCCGGGTAAAATTACGAACCCAACTAAAAGTCCGGGTAAAAAATACGAACCCAACTAAAAAGTCCGGGTAAAATTACGAACCCAACTAAAACTCCGGGTTAAAATTACGAACCCAACTAAACTCCGGGTAAAATTACGAACCCAAGTAAAACTCCGGGTAAAATACGAACCCAAGTACAACTCCGGGTAAAATTACGAACGCAACTAAAACTCCGGGTAAAAAAATACGAACCCAACTAAAACTCCGGGCAAAATACTAACCCAACTAAAAAGTCCGGGTAAAAAATACGAACCCAACTAAAACTCCGGATAAATTACGAACCCAACTAAAACTCCGAGTAAAAATACGAACCCAACTAAAACTCCGGGTAAAAAATACGAACCCAACTAAAACATCGGGTTAAAAAATACGAACCCAACTAAAAGTCCGGTAAAAAATATGAAACCAACTAAAACTCCGGGTAAAATTACGAACTCAACTAAAACTCCGGGTAAAATTACGAACCCAACTAAAACTCCGGGTAAAATTACGAACCCAACTAAAAGTCCGGGTAAAAAATACGAACCCAACTAAAAAGTCCGGGTAAAATTACGAACCCAACTAAAACTCCGGGTAAAATTACGAACCCAACTAAAACTCCGGGTAAAATTACGAACCCAAGTAAAACTCCGGGTAAAATTACGAACCCAAGTACAACTCCGGGTAAAATTACGAACGCAACTAAAACTCCGGGGTAAAATTACGAACCCAACTAAAACTCCGGTTAAAATTACGAACCCAACTAAAAGTCCGGGTAAAATTACGAACCCAACTAAAAAGTCCGGGTAAAATTACGAACCCAACTAAAAAGTCGGGTAAAATTACGAACCCAACTAAAACTCCGGGTAAAATTACGAACCCAACTAAAACTCCGGGTAAAATTACGAACCCAACTAAAAGTCCGGGTAAAATATACGAACCCAACTAAAAAGTCCGGGTAAAATTGCGAACCCAACTAAAACTCCGGGTAAAATTACGAACCCAACTAAAACTCCGGGTAAAAAATACGAACCCAACTAAAAAGTCCGGATAAAAAATACGAACCTAACTTAAGACTCCGGGTAAAATTACGAACCCAACTAAAAGTCGGGTAAAATTACGAACACAACTAAAAGTCCGGGTAAAATTACTAACTCAACTAAAAAGTCCGGGTAAAATTACGAACCCAACTAAAACTCCGGGTAAAATTACGAACCCAACTAAAACTCCGGGTCAAATTACGAACCCAAGTAAAACTCCGGGTAAAATTACGAACCCAATTAAAACTCCGGGTAAAATTACGAACCCAACTAAAACTCCGGGTAAAATTACGAACCCAACTAAAACTCCGGGTAAAATTACGAACCCAACTAAAAGTCCGGGTAAAAATACGAACCCAACTAAAAGTCCGGGGTAACCTCAAGACTCCGGGTAAAATTATGAACCCAACTAAAACTCCGGGTAAAATTACGAACCCAACTAAAACTCCGGGTAAAATTACGAACCCAACTAAAAGTCCGGGTAAAAAATACGAACCCAACTAAAAAGTCCGGGTTAAAAATACGAACCCAACTAAAACTCCGGGTAAAATTACGAACCCAACTAAAACTCCGGGTAAAATTACGAACCCAACTAAAACTCCCGGGTAAAATTACGAACCCAACTAAAACTCCGGGTAAAATTACGAACCCAACTAAAAAGTCCGGGTAAAATTACGAACCCAAATAAAACTCCGGGTAAAAAATACGAACCCAACTAAAAAGTCCGGGTAAAAATACGAACCTAACTTAAAACTCCAGGTAAAATTACGAACCCAACTAAAACTCCAAGTAAAAAATACGAACCAAACAAAAAAGTCCGGGTAACATTTAGAACCCAACTAAAACTCCGGGGTGAAAAAATACGAACCCAACTAAGACTCCGGGCAAAAATACTAACCCAACTAAAAAGTCCGGGTAAAAAATACGAACCCAACTAAAACTCCGGCTAAAATTACGAACCAACTAAAACTCCGGGTAAAAATACGAACCCAACTAAAACTCCGGGTAAAAATACGAACCCAACTAAAACTCCGGGTAAAAATACTAACCCAACTAAAAAGTCCGGGTAAAAAATATGAACCCAACTAAAACTCCGGGTAAAATTACGAACCCAACTAAAACTCCGGGTAAAAAATACGAACCCAACTAAAAAGTCCGGATAAAAAATACGAACCTAACTTAAGACTCCGGGTAAAATTACGAACCCAACTAAAACTCCGGGTAAAATTACGAACCCAACCAAAACTCCGGGTAAAAAATACGAACCCAACTAAAACTCCGGGCAAAAATACTAACCCAACTAAAAAGTCCGGGTAAAAAATACGAACCCAACTAAAACTCCGGATAAAATTACGAACCCAACTAAAACTCCGGGCAAAAATACTAACCCAACTAAAAAGTCCGGGTAAAAAATACGAACCCAACTAAAACTCCGGATAAAATTACGAACCCAAGTAAAACTCCGGGTAAAATTACGAACCCAAGTACAACTCCGGGTAAAATTACGAACGCAACTAAAACTCCGGGTAAAATTACGAACCCAACTAAAACTCCGGGTAAAATTACGAACCCAACTAAAAGTCCGCGTAAAATTACGAACCCAACTAAAAAGTCCGGGTAAAATTACGAACCCAACTAAAAAGTCCGGGTAAAATTACGAACCCAACTAAAACTCCGGGTAAAATTACGAACCCAACTAAAACTCCGGGTAAAATTACGAACCCAACTAAAAGTCCGGGTAAAATATACGAACCCAACTAAAAAGTCCGGGTAAAATTGCGAACCCAACTAAAACTCCGGGTAAAATTACGAACCCAACTAAAACTCCGGGTAAAAAATACGAACCCAACTAAAAAGTCCGGATAAAAAATACGAACCTAACTTAAGACTCGGGTAAAATTACGAACCCAACTAAAAGTCCGGGGTAAAATTACGAACACAACTAAAAGTCCGGGTAAAATTACTAACTCAACTAAAAAGTCCGGGTAAAATTACGAACCCAACTAAAACTCCGGGTAAAATTACGAACCCAACTAAAACTCCGGGTAAAATTACGAACCCAAGTAAAACTCCGGGTAAAATTACGAACCCAATTAAAACTCCGGGTAAAATTACGAACCCAACTAAAACCCCGGGTAAAATTACGAACCCAACTAAAACTCCGGGTAAAATTACGAACCCAACTAAAAGTCCGGGTAAAAATACGAACCCAACTAAAAAGTCCGGGTAACTCAAGACTCCGGGTAAAATTATGAACCCAACTAAAACTCCGGGTAAAATTACGAACCCAACTAAAACTCCGGGTAAAATTACGAACCCAACTAAAAGTCCGGGTAAAAAATACGAACCCAACTAAAAAGTCCGGGTTAAAAATACGAACCCAACTAAAACTCCGGGTAAAATTACGAACCCAACTAAAACTCCGGGTAAAATTACGAACCCAACTAAAACTCCGGGTAAAATTACGAACCCAACTAAAACTCCGGGTAAAATTACGAACCCAACTAAAAAGTCCGGGTAAAATTACGAACCCAAATAAAACTCCGGGTAAAAAAATACGAACCCAACTAAAAAGTCCGGGTAAAAATACGAACCTAACTTAAAACTCCAGGTAAAATTACGAACCCAACTAAAACTCCAAGTAAAAAATACGAACCAAACAAAAAAGTCCGGGTAACATTTAGAACCCAACTAAAACTCCGGGTGAAAAAATACGAACCCAACTAAGACTCAGGGCAAAAATACTAACCCAACTAAAAAGTCCGGGTAAAAAATACGAACCCAACTAAAACTCCGGCTAAAATTACGAACCCAACTAAAACTCCGGGTAAAAATACGAACCCAACTAAAACTCCGGGTAAAAATACGAACCCAACTAAAACTCCGGGTAAAAATACTAACCCAACTAAAAAGTCCGGGTAAAAAATATGAACCCAACTAAAACTCCGGGTAAAATTACGAACCCAACTAAAACTCCGGGTAAAAAATACGAACCCAACTAAAAAGTCCGGATAAAAAATACGAACCTAACTTAAGACTCCGGGTAAAATTACGAACCCAACTAAGACTCCGGGTAAAATTACGAACCCAACCAAAACTCCGGGTAAAAAATACGAACCCAACTAAAACTCCGGGCAAAAATACTAACCCAACTAAAAAGTCCGGGTAAAAAATACGAACCCAACTAAAACTCCGGATAAAATTACGAACCCAACTAAAACTCCGGGTAAAAATACGAACCCAACTAAAACTCCGGGTAAAAATACTAACCCAACTTAAAAGTCCGGGTTACAAATACGAACCCAACTAAAACTCCGGGTAAAATTACGAACCCAACTAAAACTCCGGGTAAAAATACAAACCCTACTAAAACTCCGGGTAAAAATACTAACCCAACTAAAAATTCCGGGTAAAAAATGCGAACCCAACTAAAACTCCGGGTAAAAAATACGAACCCAACTAAAACTCCGGGTAAAAAATACTAACCCAACTAAATAGTCCGGGTAAAAGATACGAACCCAACTAAAACTCCGGGTAAAATTACGAACCCAACTAAAACTCCGGGTAAAAATACGAACCCAACTAAAACTCCGGGTAAAAATACTTACCCAACTAAAAAGTCCGGGTAAAAAATACGAACCCAACTAAAACTCCGGGTAAAAAATACGAACCCAACTAAAACTCCGGGTAAAAAGTACGAACCCAACTAAAACTCCGGGTAAAAAATGCTAACCCAACTAAAATGTCCGGGTAAAAAATACGAACCCAACTAAAACTCCGGGTAAAATTACGAACCCAACTAAAACTCCGGGTAAAATACGAACCCAACTAAAACTCCGGGTAAAAATACTAACCCCAACTAAAAAGTCCAGGTAAAAAATACTAACCCAACTAAAACTCCGGGTAAAATTACGAACCCAACTAAAACTCCGGGTGAAATTACGAACCCAACTAAAACTCCGTGTAAAATTACGAACCCAACTAAAAGTCCGGGTAAAAAAATACGAACCCAACTAAAAGGTCCGGGTAAAATTACGAACCCAAGTAAAACTCCGGTAAAATTACGAACCCAAGTAAAACTCCGGGTAAAATTACGAACCCAACTAAAACTCCGGGTAAAATTACGAACCCAACTAAAAAGTCCGGGTAAAATTACGAACCCAAATAAAAAGTCCGGGTAAAATTACGAACCCAACTAAAACTCCGGGTAAAATTACGAACTCAACTAAAACTCCGGGTAAAATTACGAACCCAACTAAAACTCCGGGTAAAATTACGAACCAAACTAAAAGTCCGGGTAAAAAATACGAACCCAACTAAAAAGTCCGGGTAAAATTACGAACCCAACTAAAACTCCGGGTAAAATTACGAACCCAACTAAAACTCCGGGTAAAATTACGAACCCAACTAAAACTCCGGGTAAAATTACGAACCCAACTAAAACTCCGGGTAAAATTACGAACCCAACTAAAACTCCGGGTAAAATTACGAACCCAACTAAAACTCCGGGTAAAATTACGAACCCAACTAAAACTCCGGGTAAAATTACGAACCCAACTAAAACTCCGGGTAAAATTACGAACCCAACTAAAAAGTCCGGGTAAAATTACGAACCCAACTAAAACTCCGGGTAAAAAATACGAACCCAACTAAAACTCCGGGTAACATTTAGAACCCAACTAAAACTCCGGGTAAAAAAATACGAACCCAACTAAAAGGTCCGGGTAAAATTACGAACCCAAGTAAAACTCCGGGTAAAATTAAGAACCCAACTAAAACTCCGGGTAAAATTACGAACCCAACTAAAAAGTCCGGGTAAAATTACGAACCCAAATAAAAAGTCCGGTTAAAATTACGAACCCAACTAAAACTCCGGGTAAAATTACGAACTCAACTAAAACTCCGGGTAAAATTACGAACCCAACTAAAACTCCGGGTAAAATTACGAACCAAACTAAAAGTCCGGGTAAAAAATACGAACCCAACTAAAAAGTCCGGGTAAAATTACGAACCCAACTAAAACTCCGGGTAAAATTACGAACCCAACTAAAACTCCGGGTAAAATTACGAACCCAACTAAAACTCCGGGTAAAATTACGAACCCAACTAAAACTCCGGGTAAAACTACGAACCCAACTAAAAAGTCCGGGTAAAATTACGAACCCAAATAAAAAGTCTGGTAAAATTACGAACCCAACTAAGCACTCCGGGTAAAATTACGAACTCAACTAAAACTCCGGGTAAAATTACGAACCCAACTAAAACTCCGGGTAAAATTACGAACCCAACTAAAAGTCCGGGTAAAAAATACGAACCCAACTAAAAAGTCCGGGTAAAATTACGAACCCAACTAAAACTCCGGGTAAAATTACGAACCCAACTAAAACTCCGGGTAAAATTACGAACCCAACTAAAACTCCGGGTAAAATTACGAACCCAACTAAAACTCCGGGTAAAATTACGAACCCAACTAAAAAGTCCGGGTAAAATTACGAACCCAACTAAAACTCCGGGTAAAAAATACGAACCCAACTAAAACTCCGGGTAACATTTAGAACCCAACTAAAACTCCGGGTAAAAAAATACGAACCCAACTAAAACTCCGGGCAAAAATACTAACCCAACTAAAAAGTCCGGGTAAAAAATACGAACCCAACTAAAACTCCGGATAAAATTACGAACCCAACTAAAACTCCGGGTAAAAATACGAACCCAACTAAAACTCCGGGTAAAAAATACGAACCCAACTAAAACTCCGGGTAAAAAATACGAACCCAATTAAAACTTCGGGTAAAAAATACGAACCCAACTAAAAAGTCCGGTAAAAAATATGAACCAAACTAAAACTCCGGGTAAAATTACCAACACAACTAAAACTCCGGGTAAAAATACGAACCCAACTAAAGCTCCTTGTAAAAAATACGAATCCAACTAAAACTCCGGGTAAAAAATACGAACCCAACTAAAACTCCGGGTAAAGTTACGAACCCAACTAAAAGTCCGGGTAAAAAATACGAACCCAACTAAAAAGTCCGGGTAAAATTACGAACCCAACTAAAACTCCGGGTAAAATTACGAACCCAACTAAAACTCCGGGTAAAAAATACGAACCCAACTAAAAAGTCCGGATAAAAAATACGAACCTAACTTAAGACTCCGGGTAAAATTACGAACCCAACTAAAAAGTCCCGGTAAAATTACGAACCCAACTAAAAAGTCCGGGTAAAATTACGAACCCAACTAAAACTCCGGGTAAAATTACGAACTCAACTAAAACTCCGGGTAAAATTACGAACCCAACTAAAACTCCGGGTAAAATTACGAACCCAACTAAAAGTCCGGGTAAAAAATACGAACCCAACTAAAAAGTCCGGGTAAAATTACGAACCCAACTAAAACTCCGGGTAAAATTACGAACCCAAGTACAACTCCGGGTAAAATTACGAACGCAACTAAAACTCCGGGTAAAATTACGAACCCAACTAAAACTCCGGGTAAAATTACGAACCCAACTAAAAGTCCGGGTAAAATTACGAACCCAACTAAAAAGTCCGTTTAAAATTACGAACACAACGAAAAAGTCCGGGTAAAATTACGAACCCAACTAAAACTCCGGGTAAAAAATACGAACCCAACTAAAAAGTCCGGATAAAAAATACGAACCTAACTTAAGACTCCGGGTAAAATTGCGAACCCAACTAAAAAGTCCGGGTAAAATTACGAACCCAACTAAAACTCCGGGTAAAATTACTAACTCAACTAAAACTCCGGGTAAAATTACGAACCCAACTAAATCTCCGGGTAAAATTACGAACCCAACTAAAAGTCCGGGTAAAAAATACGAACCCAACTAAAAAGTCCGGGTAAAATTACGAACCCAACTAAAACTCCGGGTAAACTTACGAACCCAACTAAAACTCCGGGTAAAATTACGAACCCAAGTAAAACTCCGGGTAAAACTACGAACCCAAGTAAAACTCCGGGTAAAATTACGAACCCAACTAAAACTCCGGGTAAAATTACGAACCCAACTAAAACTCCGGGTAAAATTACGAACCCAACTAAAAGTCCGGGTAAAAATACGAACCCAACTAAAAAGTCCGGGTAACTCAAGACTCCGGGTAAAATTACGAACCCAACTAAAACTCCGGGTAAAATTACGAACTCAACTAAAACTCCGGGTAAAATTACGAACCCAACTAAAACTCCGGGTAAAATTACGAACCAAACTAAAAGTCCGGGTAAAAAATACGAACCCAACTAAAAAGTCCGGGTAAAATTACGAACCCAACTAAAACTCCGGGTAAAATTACGAACCCAACTAAAACTCCGGGTAAAATTACGAACCCAACTAAAACTCCGGGGTAAAATTACGAACCCAACTAAAACTCCGGGTAAAATTACGAACCCAACTAAAAAGTCCGGGTAAAATTACGAACCCAAATAAAAAGTCTGGGTAAAATTACGAACCCAACTAACACTCCGGGTAAAATTACGAACTCAACTAAAACTCCGGGTAAAATTACGAACCCAACTAAAACTCCGGGTAAAATTACGAACCCAACTAAAAGTCCGGGTAAAAAATACGAACCCAACTAAAAAGTCCGGGTAAAATTACGAACCCAACTAAAACTCCGGGTAAAATTACGAACCCAACTAAAACTCCGGGTAAAATTACGAACCCAACTAAAACTCCGGGTAAAATTACGAACCCAACTAAAACTCCGGGTAAAATTACGAACCCAACTAAAAAGTCCGGGTAAAATTACGAACCCAACTAAAACTCCGGGTAAAAAATACGAACCCAACTAAAACTCCGGGTAACATTTAGAACCCAACTAAAACTCCGGGTAAAAAAATACGAACCCAACTAAAACTCCGGGCAAAAATACTAACCCAACTAAAAAGTCCGGGTAAAAAATACGAACCCAACTAAAACTCCGGATAAAATTACGAACCCAACTAAAACTCCGGGTAAAAATACGAACCCAACTAAAACTCCGGGTAAAAATACGAACCCAACTAAAACTCCGGGTAAAAAATACGAACCCAACTAAAACTTCGGGTAAAAAATACGAACCCAACTAAAAAGTCCGGTAAAAAATATGAACCAAACTAAAACTCCGGGTAAAATTACCAACACAACTAAAACTCCGGGTAAAAAATACGAACCCAACTAAAGCTCCTTGTAAAAAATACGAATCCAACTAAAACTCCGGTAAAAAATACGAACCCAACTAAAACTCCGGGTAAAGTTACGAACCCAACTAAAAGTCCGGGTAAAAAATACGAACCCAACTAAAAAGTCCGGGTAAAATTACGAACCCAACTAAAACTCCGGGTAAAATTACGAACCCAACTAAAACTCGGGTAAAAAATACGAACCCAACTAAAAAGTCCGGATAAAAAATACGAACCTAACTTAAGACTCCGGGTAAAATTACGAACCCAACTAAAAAGTCCCGGTAAAATTACGAACCCAACTAAAAAGTCCGGGTAAAATTACGAACCCAACTAAAACTCCGGGTAAAATTACGAACTCAACTAAAACTCCGGGTAAAATTACGAACCCAACTAAAACTCCGGGTAAAATTACGAACCCAACTAAAAGTCCGGGGTAAAAAATACGAACCCAACTAAAAAGTCCGGGTAAAATTACGAACCCAACTAAAACTCCGGGTTAAAATTACGAACCCAAGTACAACTCCGGGTAAAATTACGAACGCAACTAAAACTCCGGGTAAAATTACGAACCCAACTAAAACTCCGGGTAAAATTACGAACCCAACTAAAGTCCGGGTAAAATTACGAACCCAACTAAAAAGTCCGTTTAAAATTACGAACACAACTAAAAAGTCCGGGTAAAATTACGAACCCAACTAAAACTCCGGGTAAAAAATACGAACCCAACTAAAAAGTCCGGATAAAAAATACGAACCTAACTTAAGACTCCGGGTAAAATTACGAACCCAACTAAAAAGTCCGGGTAAAATTACGAACCCAACTAAAACTCCGGGTAAAATTACTAACTCAACTAAAACTCCGGGTAAAATTACGAACCCAACTAAAACTCCGGGTAAAATTACGAACCCAACTAAAAGTCCGGGTAAAAAATACGAACCCAACTAAAAAGTCCGGGTAAAATTACGAACCCAACTAAAACTCCGGGTAAACTTACGAACCCAACTAAAACTCCGGGTAAAATTACGAACCCAAGTAAAACTCCGGGTAAAACTACGAACCCAAGTAAAACTCCGGGTAAAATTACGAACCCAACTAAAACTCCGGGTAAAATTACGAACCCAACTAAAACTCCGGGTAAAATTACGAACCCAACTAAAAGTCCGGGTAAAAATACGAACCCAACTAAAAAGTCCGGGTAACTCAAGACTCCGGGTAAAATTACGAACCCAACTAAAACTCCGGGTAAAATTACGAACCCAACTAAAACTCCGGGTAAAATTACGAACCAAACTAAAAGTCCGGGTAAAAAATACGAACCCAACTAAAAAGTCCGGGTAAAATTACGAACCCAACTAAAACTCCGGGTAAAATTACGAACCCAACTAAAACTCCGGGTAAAATTACGAACCCAACTAAAACTCCGGGTAAAATTACGAACCCAACTAAAACTCCGGGTAAAATTACGAACCCAACTAAAACTCCGGGTAAAATTACGAACCCAACTAAAACTCCGGGTAAAATTACGAACCCAACTAAAACTCCGGGTAAAATTACGAACCCAACTAAAACTCCGGGTAAAATTACGAACCCAACTAAAAAGTCCGGGTAAAATTACGAACCCAACTAAAACTCCGGGTAAAAAATACGAACCCAACTAAAACTCCGGGTAACATTTAGAACCCAACTAAAACTCCGGGTAAAAAAATACGAACCCAACTAAAAGGTCCGGGTAAAATTACGAACCCAAGTAAAACTCCAGGTAAAATTACGAACCCAACTAAAACTCCGGGTAAAATTACGAACCCAACTAAAAAGTCCGGGTAAAATTACGAACCCAAATAAGAAGTCCGGGTAAAATTACGAACCCAACTAAAACTCCGGGTAAAATTACGAACTCAACTAAAACTCCGGGTAAAATTACGAACCCAACTAAAACTCCGGGTAAAATTACGAACCAAACTAAAAGTCCGGGTAAAAAATACGAACCCAACTAAAAAGTCCGGGTAAAATTACGAACCCAACTAAAACTCCGGGTAAAATTACGAACCCAACTAAAACTCCGGGTAAAATTACGAACCCAACTAAAACTCCGGGTAAAATTACGAACCCAACTAAAACTCCGGGTAAAATTACGAACCCAACTAAAAAGTCCGGGTAAAATTACGAACCCAAATAAAAAGTCTGGGTAAAATTACGAACCCAACTAACACTCCGGGTAAAATTACGAACTCAACTAAAACTCCGGGTAAAATTACGAACCCAACTAAAACTCCGGGTAAAATTACGAACCCAACTAAAAGTCCGGGTAAAAAATACGAACCCAACTAAAAAGTCCGGGTAAAATTACGAACCCAACTAAAACTCCGGGTAAAATTACGAACCCAACTAAAACTCCGGGTAAAATTACGAACCCAACTAAAACTCCGGGTAAAATTACGAACCCAACTAAAACTCCGGGTAAAATTACGAACCCAACTAAAAAGTCCGGGTAAAATTACGAACCCAACTAAAACTCCGGGTAAAAAATACGAACCCAACTAAAACTCCGGGTAACATTTAGAACCCAACTAAAACTCCGGGTAAAAAAATACGAACCCAACTAAAACTCCGGGCAAAAATACTAACCCAACTAAAAAGTCCGGGTAAAAAATACGAACCCAACTAAAACTCCGGATAAAATTACGAACCCAACTAAAACTCCGGGTAAAAATACGAACCCAACTAAAACTCCGGGTAAAAATACGAACCCAACTAAAACTCCGGGTAAAAAATACGAACCCAACTAAAACTTCGGGTAAAAAATACGAACCCAACTAAAAAGTCCGGTAAAAAATATGAACCCAACTAAAACTCCGGGTAAAATTACCAACACAACTAAAACTCCGGGTAAAAATACGAACCCAACTAAAGCTCCTTGTAAAAAATACGAATCCAACTAAAACTCCGGGTAAAAAATACGAACCCAACTAAAACTCCGGGTAAAGTTACGAACCCAACTAAAAGTCCGGGTAAAAAATACGAACCCAACTAAAAAGTCCGGGTAAAATTACGAACCCAACTAAAACTCCGGGTAAAATTACGAACCCAACTAAAACTCCGGGTAAAAAATACGAACCCAACTAAAAAGTCCGGATAAAAAATACGAACCTAACTTAAGACTCCGGGTAAAATTACGAACCCAACTAAAAAGTCCCGGTAAAATTACGAACCCAACTAAAAAGTCCGGGTAAAATTACGAACCCAACTAAAACTCCGGGTAAAATTACGAACTCAACTAAAACTCCGGGTAAAATTACGAACCCAACTAAAACTCCGGGTAAAATTACGAACCCAACTAAAAGTCCGGGTAAAAAATACGAACCCAACTAAAAAGTCCGGGTAAAATTACGAACCCAACTAAAACTCCGGGTAAAATTACGAACCCAAGTACAACTCCGGGTAAAATTACGAACGCAAGTAAAACTCCGGGTAAAATTACGAACCCAACTAAAACTCCGGGTAAAATTACGAACCCAACTAAAAGTCCGGGTAAAATTACGAACCCAACTAAAAAGTCCGGGTAAAATTACGAACACAACTAAAAAGTCCGGGTAAAATTACGAACCCAACTAAAACTCCGGGTAAAATTACGAACCCAACTAAAACTCCGGGTAAAATTACGAACCGAACTAAAAGTCCGGGTAAAAAATACGAACCCAACTAAAAAGTCCGGGTAAAATTGCGAACCCAACTAAAACTCCGGGTAAAATTACGAACCCAACTAAAACTCCGGGTAAAAAACACGAACCCAACTAAAAAGTCCGGATAAAAAATACGAACCTAACTTAAGACTCCGGGTAAAATTACGAACCCAACTAAAAAGTCCGGGTAAAATTACGAACCCAACTAAAACTCCGGGTAAAATTACTAACTCAACTAAAACTCCGGGTAAAATTACGAACCCAACTAAAACTCCGGGTAAAATTACGAACCCAACTAAAAGTCCGGGTAAAAAATACGAACCCAACTAAAAAGTCCGGGTAAAATTACGAACCCAACTAAAACTCCGGGTAAACTTACGAACCCAACTAAAACTCCGGGTAAAATTACGAACCCAAGTAAAACTCCGGGTAAAATTACGAACCCAAGTAAAACTCCGGGTAAAATTACGAACCCAACTAAAACTCCGGGTAAAATTACGAACCCAACTAAAACTCCGGGTAAAATTACGAACCCAACTAAAAGTCCGGGTAAAAATACGAACCCAACTAAAAAGTCCGGGTAACTCAAGACTCCGGGTAAAATTACGAACCCAACTAAAACTCCGGGTAAAATTACGAACCCAACTAAAACTCCGGGTAAAATTACGAACCCAACTAAAAGTCCGGGTAAAAAATACGACCCCAACTAAAAAGTCCGGGTTAAAAATACGAACCCAACTAAAACTCCGGGTAAAATTACGAACCCAACTAAAACTCCGGGTAAAATTACGAACCCAACTAAAACTCCGGGTAAAATTACGAACCCAATTAAAACTCCGGGTAAAATTACGAACCCAAGTAAAAAGTCCGGGTAAAATTACGAACCCAAATAAAACTCCGGGTAAAAAATACGAACCCAACTAAAAAGTCCGGGTAAAAATACGAACCTAACTTAAAACTCCAGGTAAAATTACGAACCCAACTAAAACTCCGGGTAAAAAATACGAACCAAACAAAAAAGTCCGGGTAACATTTAGAACCGAACTAAAACTCCGGGTAAAAAAATACGAACCCAACTAAAACTCCGGGCAAAAATACTAACCCAACTAAAAAGTCCGGGTAAAAAATACGAACCCAACTAAAACTCCGGCTAAAATTACGAACCCAACTAAAACTCCGGGTAAAAATACGAACCCAACTAAAACTCCGGGTAAAAATACGAACCCAACTAAAACTCCGGGTAAAAATACTAACCCAACTAAAAAGTCCGGGTAAAAAATACGAACCCAACTAAAACTCCGGGTAAAATTACGAACCCAACTAAAACTCCGGGTAAAAAATACGAACCCAACTAAAACTCCGGATAAAATTACGAACGCAACTAAAACTCCGGGTAAAATTACGAACCCAACTAAAACTCCGGATAAAAAATACGAACCCAACTAAAACTCCGGGCAAAAATACTAACCCAACTAAAAAGTCCGGGTAAAAAATACGAACTCAACTAAAACACCGGATAAAATTACGAACCCAACTAAAACTCCGGGTAAAAATACGAACCCAACTAAAACTCCGGGTAAAAATACTAACCCAACTAAAAAGTCCGGGTTAAAAATACGAACCCAACTAAAACTCCGGGTAAAATTACGAACCCAACTAAAACTCCGGGTAAAAATACAAACCCTACTAAAACTCCGGGTAAAAATACTAACCCAACTAAAAATTCCGGGTAAAAAATGCGAACCCAACTAAAACTCCGGGTAAAAAATACGTACACAACTAAAACTCCGGGTAAAAAATACTAACCCAACTAAATAGTCCGGGTAAAAGATACGAACCCAACTAAAACTCCGGGTAAAATTACGAACCCAACTAAAACTCCGGGTAAAAATACGAACCCAACTAAAACTCCGGGTAAAAATACTTACCCAACTAAAAAGTCCGGGTAAAAAATACGAACCCAACTAAAACTCCGGGTAAAAAATACGAACCCAACTAAAACTCCGGGTAAAAAGTACGAACCCAACTAAAACTCCGGGTAAAAAATGCTAACCCAACTAAAATGTCCGGGTAAAAAATACGAACCCAACTAAAACTCCGGGTAAAATTACGAACCCAACTAAAACTCCGGGTAAAATTACGAACCCAACTAAAAGTCCGGGTAAAAAATACGAACACAACTAAAAAGTCCGGGTAAAATTACGAACCCAACTAAAACTCCGGGTAAAATTACGAACCCAACTAAAACTCCGGGCAAAAATACTAACCCAACTAAAAAGTCCGGGTAAAAAATACGAACTCAACTAAAACACCGGATAAAATTACGAACCCAACAAAAACTCCGGGTAAAAATACGAACCCAACTAAAACTCCGGGTAAAAATACTAACCCAACTAAAAAGTCCGGGTTAAAAATACGAACCCAACTAAAACTCCGGGTAAAATTACGAACCCAACTAAAACTCCGGGTAAAAATACAAACCCTACTAAAACTCCGGGTAAAAATACTAACCCAACTAAAAATTCCGGGTAAAAAATGCGAACCCAACTAAAACTCCGGGTAAAAAATACGAACACAACTAAAACTCCGGGTAAAAAATACTAACCCAACTAAATAGTCCGGGTAAAAGATACGAACCCAACTAAAACTCCGGGTAAAATTACGAACCCAACTAAAACTCCGGGTAAAAATACGAACCCAACTAAAACTCCGGGTAAAAATACTTACCCAACTAAAAAGTCCGGGTAAAAAATACGAACCCAACTAAAACTCCGGGTAAAAAATACGAACCCAACTAAAACTCCGGGTAAAAAGTACGAACCCAACTAAAACTCCGGGTAAAAAATGCTAACCCAACTAAAATGTCCGGGTAAAAAATACGAACCCAACTAAAACTCCGGGTAAAATTACGAACCCAACTAAAACTCCGGGTAAAATTACGAACCCAACTAAAAGTCCGGGTAAAAAATACGAACACAACTAAAAAGTCCGGGTAAAATTACGAACCCAACTAAAACTCCGGGTAAAATTACGAACCCAACTAAAACTCCGGGTAAAATTACGAACCCAAGTAAAACTCCGGGTAAAATTACGAACCCAAGTACAACTCCGGGTAAAATTACGAACGCAACTAAAACTCCGGGTAAAATTACGAACCCAACTAAAACTCCGGGTAAAATTACGAACCCAACTAAAAGTCCGGGTAAAATTACGAACCCAACTAAAAAGTCCGGGTAAAATTACGAACCCAACTAAAAAGTCCGGGTAAAATTACGAACCCAACTAAAACTCCGGGTAAAATTACGAACCCAACTAAAACTCCGGGTAAAATTACGAACCCAACTAAAAGTCCGGGTAAAATATACGAACCCAACTAAAAAGTCCGGGTAAAATTGCGAACCCAACTAAAACTCCGGGTAAAATTACGAACCCAACTAAAACTCCGGGTAAAAAATACGAACCCAACTAAAAAGTCCGGATAAAAAATACGAACCTAACTTAAGACTCCGGGTAAAATTACGAACCCAACTAAAAGTCCGTGTAAAATTACGAACCCAACTAAAAGTCCGGGTAAAATTACTAACTCAACTAAAAAGTCCGGGTAAAATTACGAACCCAACTAAAACTCCGGGTAAAATTACGAACCCAACTAAAACTCCGGGTAAAATTACGAACCCAAGTAAAACTCCGGGTAAAATTACGAACCCAATTAAAACTCCGGGTAAAATTACGAACCCAACTAAAACTCCGGGTAAAATTACGAACCCAACTAAAACTCCGGGTAAAAAATACGAACCCAACTAAAACTCCGGATAAAATTACGAACGCAACTAAAACTCCGGGTAAAATTACGAACCCAACTAAAACTCCGGGTAAAAAATACGAACCCAACTAAAACTCCGGGCAAAAATACTAACCCAACTAAAAAGTCCGGGTAAAAAATACGAACTCAACTAAAACACCGGATAAAATTACGAACCCAACTAAAACTCCGGGTAAAAATACGAACCCAACTAAAACTCCGGGTAAAAATACTAACCCAACTAAAAAGTCCGGGTTAAAAATACGAACCCAACTAAAACTCCGGGTAAAATTACGAACCCAACTAAAACTCCGGGTAAAAATACAAACCCTACTAAAACTCCGGGTAAAAATACTAACCCAACTAAAAATTCCGGGTAAAAAATGCGAACCCAACTAAAACTCCGGGTAAAAAATACGAACACAACTAAAACTCCGGGTAAAAAATACTAACCCAACTAAATAGTCCGGGTAAAAGATACGAACCCAACTAAAACTCCGGGTAAAATTACGAACCCAACTAAAACTCCGGGTAAAAATACGAACCCAACTAAAACTCCGGGTAAAAATACTTACCCAACTAAAAAGTCCGGGTAAAAAATACGAACCCAACTAAAACTCCGGGTAAAAAATACGAACCCAACTAAAACTCCGGGTAAAAAATACTAACCCAACTAAATAGTCCGGGTAAAAGATACGAACCCAACTAAAACTCCGGGTAAAATTACGAACCCAACTAAAACTCCGGGTAAAAATACGAACCCAACTAAAACTCCGGGTAAAAATACTTACCCAACTAAAAAGTCCGGGTAAAAAATACGAACCCAACTAAAACTCCGGGTAAAAAATACGAACCCAACTAAAACTCCGGGTAAAAAGTACGAACCCAACTAAAACTCCGGGTAAAAAATGCTAACCCAACTAAAATGTCCGGGTAAAAAATACGAACCCAACTAAAACTCCGGGTAAAATTACGAACCCAACTAAAACTCCGGGTAAAATTACGAACCCAACTAAAAGTCCGGGTAAAAAATACGAACACAACTAAAAAGTCCGGGTAAAATTACGAACCCAACTAAAACTCCGGGTAAAATTACGAACCCAACTAAAACTCCGGGCAAAAATACTAACCCAACTAAAAAGTCCGGGTAAAAAATACGAACTCAACTAAAACACCGGATAAAATTACGAACCCAACAAAAACTCCGGGTAAAAATACGAACCCAACTAAAACTCCGGGTAAAAATACTAACCCAACTAAAAAGTCCGGGTTAAAAATACGAACCCAACTAAAACTCCGGGTAAAATTACGAACCCAACTAAAACTCCGGGTAAAAATACAAACCCTACTAAAACTCCGGGTAAAAATACTAACCCAACTAAAAATTCCGGGTAAAAAATGCGAACCCAACTAAAACTCCGGGTAAAAAATACGAACACAACTAAAACTCCGGGTAAAAAATACTAACCCGACTAAATAGTCCGGGTAAAAGATACGAACCCAACTAAAACTCCGGGTAAAATTACGAACCCAACTAAAACTCCGGGTAAAAATACGAACCCAACTAAAACTCCGGGTAAAAATACTTACCCAACTAAAAAGTCCGGGTAAAAAATACGAACCCAACTAAAACTCCGGGTAAAAAATACGAACCCAACTAAAACTCCGGGTAAAAAGTACGAACCCAACTAAAACTCCGGGTAAAAAATGCTAACCCAACTAAAATGTCCGGGTAAAAAATACGAACCCAACTAAAACTCCGGGTAAAATTACGAACCCAACTAAAACTCCGGGTAAAATTACGAACCCAACTAAAAGTCCGGGTAAAAAATACGAACACAACTAAAAAGTCCGGGTAAAATTACGAACCCAACTAAAACTCCGGGTAAAATTACGAACCCAACTAAAACTCCGGGTAAAATTACGAACCCAAGTAAAACTCCGGGTAAAATTACGAACCCAAGTACAACTCCGGGTAAAATTACGAACGCAACTAAAACTCCGGGTAAAATTACGAACCCAACTAAAACTCCGGGTAAAATTACGAACCCAACTAAAAGTCCGGGTAAAATTACGAACCCAACTAAAAAGTCCGGGTAAAATTACGAACCCAACTAAAAAGTCCGGGTAAAATTACGAACCCAACTAAAACTCCGGGTAAAATTACGAACCCAACTAAAACTCCGGGTAAAATTACGAACCCAACTAAAAGTCCGGGTAAAATATACGAACCCAACTAAAAAGTCCGGGTAAAATTGCGAACCCAACTAAAACTCCGGGTAAAATTACGAACCCAACTAAAACTCCGGGTAAAAAATACGAACCCAACTAAAAAGTCCGGATAAAAAATACGAACCTAACTTAAGACTCCGGGTAAAATTACGAACCCAACTAAAAGTCCGTGTAAAATTACGAACCCAACTAAAAGTCCGGGTAAAATTACTAACTCAACTAAAAAGTCCGGGTAAAATTACGAACCCAACTAAAACTCCGGGTAAAATTACGAACCCAACTAAAACTCCGGGTAAAATTACGAACCCAAGTAAAACTCCGGGTAAAATTACGAACCCAATTAAAACTCCGGGTAAAATTACGAACCCAACTAAAACTCCGGGTAAAATTACGAACCCAACTAAAACTCCGGGTAAAAAATACGAACCCAACTAAAACTCCGGATAAAATTACGAACGCAACTAAAACTCCGGGTAAAATTACGAACCCAACTAAAACTCCGGGTAAAAAATACGAACCCAACTAAAACTCCGGGCAAAAATACTAACCCAACTAAAAAGTCCGGGTAAAAAATACGAACTCAACTAAAACACCGGATAAAATTACGAACCCAACTAAAACTCCGGGTAAAAATACGAACCCAACTAAAACTCCGGGTAAAAATACTAACCCAACTAAAAAGTCCGGGTTAAAAATACGAACCCAACTAAAACTCCGGGTAAAATTACGAACCCAACTAAAACTCCGGGTAAAAATACAAACCCTACTAAAACTCCGGGTAAAAATACTAACCCAACTAAAAATTCCGGGTAAAAAATGCGAACCCAACTAAAACTCCGGGTAAAAAATACGAACACAACTAAAACTCCGGGTAAAAAATACTAACCCAACTAAATAGTCCGGGTAAAAGATACGAACCCAACTAAAACTCCGGGTAAAATTACGAACCCAACTAAAACTCCGGGTAAAAATACGAACCCAACTAAAACTCCGGGTAAAAATACTTACCCAACTAAAAAGTCCGGGTAAAAAATACGAACCCAACTAAAACTCCGGGTAAAAAATACGAACCCAACTAAAACTCCGGGTAAAAAGTACGAACCCAACTAAAACTCCGGGTAAAAAATGCTAACCCAACTAAAATGTCCGGGTAAAAAATACGAACCCAACTAAAACTCCGGGTAAAATTACGAACCCAACTAAAACTCCGGGTAAAATTACGAACCCAACTAAAAGTCCGGGTAAAAAATACGAACACAACTAAAAAGTCCGGGTAAAATTACGAACCCAACTAAAACTCCGGGTAAAATTACGAACCCAACTAAAACTCCGGGTAAAATTACGAACCCAAGTAAAACTCCGGGTAAAATTACGAACCCAAGTACAACTCCGGGTAAAATTACGAACGCAACTAAAACTCCGGGTAAAATTACGAACCCAACTAAAACTCCGGGTAAAATTACGAACCCAACTAAAAGTCCGGGTAAAATTACGAACCCAACTAAAAAGTCCGGGTAAAATTACGAACCCAACTAAAAAGTCCGGGTAAAATTACGAACCCAACTAAAACTCCGGGTAAAATTACGAACCCAACTAAAACTCCGGGTAAAATTACGAACCCAACTAAAAGTCCGGGTAAAATATACGAACCCAACTAAAAAGTCCGGGTAAAATTGCGAACCCAACTAAAACTCCGGGTAAAATTACGAACCCAACTAAAACTCCGGGTAAAAAATACGAACCCAACTAAAAAGTCCGGATAAAAAATACGAACCTAACTTAAGACTCCGGGTAAAATTACGAACCCAACTAAAAGTCCGGGTAAAATTACGAACCCAACTAAAAGTCCGGGTAAAATTACTAACTCAACTAAAAAGTCCGGGTAAAATTACGAACCCAACTAAAACTCCGGGTAAAATTACGAACCCAACTAAAACTCCGGGTAAAATTACGAACCCAAGTAAAACTCCGGGTAAAATTACGAACCCAATTAAAACTCCGGGTAAAATTACGAACCCAACTAAAACTCCGGGTAAAATTACGAACCCAACTAAAACTCCGGGTAAAATTACGAACCCAACTAAAAGTCCGGGTAAAAATACGAACCCAACTAAAAAGTCCGGGTAACTCAAGACTCCGGGTAAAATTATGAACCCAACTAAAACTCCGGGTAAAATTACGAACCCAACTAAAACTCCGGGTAAAATTACGAACCCAACTAAAAGTCCGGGTAAAAAATACGAACCCAACTAAAAAGTCCGGGTTAAAAATACGAACCCAACTAAAACTCCGGGTAAAATTACGAACCCAACTAAAACTCCGGGTAAAATTACGAACCCAACTAAAAAGACCGGGTAAAATTACGAACCCAAATAAAACTCCGGGTAAAAAATACGAACCCAACTAAAAAGTCCGGGTAAAAATACGAACCTAACTTAAAACTCCAGGTAAAATTACGAACCCAACTAAAACTCCGGGTAAAAAATACGAACCAAACAAAAAAGTCCGGGTAACATTTAGAACCCAACTAAAACTCCGGGTGAAAAAATACGAACCCAACTAAGACTCCGGGCAAAAATACTAACCCAACTAAAAAGTCCGGGTAAAAAATACGAACCCAACTAAAACTCCGGCTAAAATTACGAACCCAACTAAAACTCCGGGTAAAAATACGAACCCAACTAAAACTCCGGGTAAAAATACGAACCCAACTAAAACTCCGGGTAAAAATACTAACCCAACTAAAAAGTCCGGGTAAAAAATATGAACCCAACTAAAACTCCGGGTAAAATTACGAACCCAACTAAAACTCCGGGTAAAAAATACGAACCCAACTAAAAAGTCCGGATAAAAAATACGAACCTAACTTAAGACTCCGGGTAAAATTACGAACCCAACTAAAACTCCGGGTAAAATTACGAACCCAACCAAAACTCCGGGTAAAAAATACGAACCCAACTAAAACTCCGGGTAAAAATACAAACCCTACTAAAACTCCGGGTAAAAATACTAACCCAACTAAAAATTCCGGGTAAAAAATGCGAACCCAACTAAAACTCCGGGTAAAAAATACGAACACAACTAAAACTCCGGGTAAAAAATACTAACCCAACTAAATAGTCCGGGTAAAAGATACGAACCCAACTAAAACTCCGGGTAAAATTACGAACCCAACTAAAACTCCGGGTAAAAATACGAACCCAACTAAAACTCCGGGTAAAAATACTTACCCAACTAAAAAGTCCGGGTAAAAAATACGCACCCAACTAAAACTCCGGGTAAAAAATACGAACCCAACTAAAACTCCGGGTAAAAAGTACGAACCCAACTAAAACTCCGGGTAAAAAATGCTAACCCAACTAAAATGTCCGGGTAAAAAATACGAACCCAACTAAAACTCCGGGTAAAATTACGAACCCAACTAAAACTCCGGGTAAAATTACGAACCCAACTAAAAGTCCGGGTAAAAAATACGAACACAACTAAAAAGTCCGGGTAAAATTACGAACCCAACTAAAACTCCGGGTAAAATTACGAACCCAACTAAAACTCCGGGTAAAATTACAAACCCAAGTAAAACTCCGGGTAAAATTACGAACCCAAGTACAACTCCGGGTAAAATTACGAACGCAACTAAAACTCCGGGTAAAATTACGAACCCAACTAAAACTCCGGGTAAAATTACGAACCCAACTAAAAGTCCGGGTAAAATTACGAACCCAACTAAAAAGTCCGGGTAAAATTACGAACCCAACTAAAAAGTCCGGGTAAAATTACGAACCCAACTAAAACTCCGGGTAAAATTACGAACCCAACTAAAACTCCGGGTAAAATTACGAACCCAACTAAAAGTCCGGGTAAAATATACGAACCCAACTAAAAAGTCCGGGTAAAATTGCGAACCCAACTAAAACTCCGGGTAAAATTACGAACCCAACTAAAACTCCGGGTAAAAAATACGAACCCAACTAAAAAGTCCGGATAAAAAATACGAACCTAACTTAAGACTCCGGGTAAAATTACGAACCCAACTAAAAGTCCGGGTAAAATTACGAACCCAACTAAAAGTCCGGGTAAAATTACTAACTCAACTAAAAAGTCCGGGTAAAATTACGAACCCAACTAAAACTCCGGGTAAAATTACGAACCCAACTAAAACTCCGGGTAAAATTACGAACCCAAGTAAAACTCCGGGTAAAATTACGAACCCAATTAAAACTCCGGGTAAAATTACGAACCCAACTAAAACTCCGGGTAAAATTACGAACCCAACTAAAACTCCGGGTAAAATTACGAACCCAACTAAAAGTCCGGGTAAAAATACGAACCCAACTAAAAAGTCCGGGTAACTCAAGACTCCGGGTAAAATTATGAACCCAACTAAAACTCCGGGTAAAATTACGAACCCAACTAAAACTCCGGGTAAAATTACGAACCCAACTAAAAGTCCGGGTAAAAAATACGAACCCAACTAAAAAGTCCGGGTTAAAAATACGAACCCAACTAAAACTCCGGGTAAAATTACGAACCCAACTAAAACTCCGGGTAAAATTACGAACCCAACTAAAAAGACCGGGTAAGATTACGAACCCAAATAAAACTCCGGGTAAAAAATACGAACCCAACTAAAAAGTCCGGGTAAAAATACGAACCTAACTTAAAACTCCAGGTAAAATTACGAACCCAACTAAAACTCCGGGTAAAAAATACGAACCAAACAAAAAAGTCCGGGTAACATTTAGAACCCAACTAAAACTCCGGGTGAAAAAATACGAACCCAACTAAGACTCCGGGCAAAAATACTAACCCAACTAAAAAGTCCGGGTAAAAAATACGAACCCAACTAAAACTCCGGCTAAAATTACGAACCCAACTAAAACTCCGGTAAAAATACGAACCCAACTAAAACTCCGGGTAAAAATACGAACCCAACTAAAACTCCGGGTAAAAATACTAACCCAACTAAAAAGTCCGGGTAAAAAATATGAACCCAACTAAAACTCCGGGTAAAATTACGAACCCAACTAAAACTCCGGGTAAAAAATACGAACCCAACTAAAAAGTCCGGATAAAAAATACGAACCTAACTTAAGACTCCGGGTAAAATTACGAACCCAACTAAAACTCCGGGTAAAATTACGAACCCAACCAAAACTCCGGGTAAAAAATACGAACCCAACTAAAACTCCGGGCAAAAATACTAACCCAACTAAAAAGTCCGGGTAAAAAATACGAACCCAACTAAAACTCCGGATAAAATTACGAACCCAACTAAAACTCCGGGTAAAAATACTGTAGCGTTTTTCGTTCGTTAAGGTGTGAATTAAAACACTCGGTATATTAAAATAGTCACTTAATTTATTTAACACTATTACAGTCTTATTACCTAATTATTAAAACACGAACACTAAAAACTAACTGTCACTTAAGGCTACTATAAACATTTATCTTCACTGTATTTATTTCGAACTATTTATGTCGATCGATAATCGCGCCCGCGCTCCGACTGCACTCTGAACTATACTGGCCTCTAGCGGCCGAGCGCTCTGTTTATATATCCGTATCGATCGTGCGGGAACCTTCGTGAATCTTCTACGCTGGCCCAGAAGTCAGAACGCTCGCGACTTGTCGTTCGGATGGATCTCTCCGGAGTGAGTTGTTTCTAGAATAACCTAGAACTTCGGCGTTTTCGCGGTTGTTAAGATCGTCACACTGTCCCCTTCCTAAGCTCGTTTCGTCCCGAAATGATTCCAAAGATGGTGGATGTCGATATCTGCAGAAAGCTCCCTTCTTGCAGCAGGACCTCTTGTGGAAGTAACAGTCCACGGTTTTCTCCAGGGAACGACGTTGAGGGCTATAACAGCACACCAGAATTTGTACGCCCGTCAACCTGAAGAGTGCTTCCAACATGCTGCGAATCATCCTCCAGTCCAAGCCATCGAGTCCGCATGCCAGCTTGGGGATTGCCAGGCTTCTCAGGTCCTCGGCTAGCAATTCTTCCTTTAGAGAACACAAAGTGTCCCAAACATCCCTATAGGTTGGCTTCTGACCGGACGTCTCTTTGGTAACCAAGTGGAAGATCTTTCTGCCGGTCTTTTCGTCGGTTGCCTTGAGTGCTTGTCCGACTCTGGGATTAGACCGACGCAGCTCTGGAATATTTCCAAACTTCCCACGGAAAACCTTGGCTATCCCGCTAGACATTTGCAAGTCCCTAGCCACACAATGTGCCAGTGCGTAGCCAGCTGGAGCAGTAAACAGGTCCCGCTGCACTTCACAGGTCACACCGAACCGACTCTTTTGACCATTAAAATGACGGGCCATGAATTCGTCGAATGTCAAATCCGGCTCTGGTTGGATTTGCCGCAGCTCCGCGTCTTCGTGGTCTCCGTAGTAAGGAGCCAGTCGGTTGAAGTGAATGACTCGAGCTTTACCCCGCGGTTGCTTTTGTATCCGGTAAAGGACGTCGTTGATAACTTCCAGAACTTTGTATGGGCCATCCCAGGATCTTTGAAGTTTTGGTGACAGTCCCTTTCGTCTCTTAGGGTCGTAGAGCCAAACCATATCACCGGCATTGTACCTGTGGTCCTTGGCATTGACATCGTATGCGTCCTTCATCCGATTACTGGCATCTTGAATTGAAATGCGAACTTGGCTATGAATGGCATCCATTCTTCTTCGCAGTTCACTGACGTAGTCCTCCCCGGCGACATCAGTTCCTGGCGGGCAACCAAACTTCAGATCGCATGGGAGACGGAGTTCTCTTCCCATAATTATCCGAGCCGGAGACTCTCCCGTGCTTTCGTGGACGGCCGATCGATAAGCCAGGAGGAACAAATGAAGAAAGCCATCCCAGTCTCTTTGATGGTCGGAGACCACTTTGGCCAAATACCGATTAATGGTTCTATTCATGCGCTCCACCATTATATCTGACTGCGGGTGTAACGCAGTAGTTCTTGTTTTCTTGATTCCGAGCGTCTTACAGATGTTCTGGAACAAACTGGATTCAAAATTTCGCCCTTGGTCCGAATGTAGCTCCAAAGGTACGCCAAATCGGCAAATCCATTCCTTCACCAAGGCGTCGGCAATTGTTGAGGCTTCCTGGTTTGGTAGAGCGTATGCCTCAACCCATTTGCTGAAGTAGTCCATCACGACCACGATGTACTTATTTCCTGCTTCGGATTCGGGAAACGGGCCGGCTACGTCAATAGCAATCCTTTCAAAGGGACTTCCCACGTTGTACTGGCGCATCAAAGCCTTCTGCTTTCTCTGCGGCCCATTACTTGCCGCACATACAACGCATTTTCTGCACCAGTCCCTTACGTCTTCCTTGCTATTGACCCAGTAAAATCTTTCCCTCACCTTTCCCAGCGTCTTTGTCACTCCGAGATGTCCTCCTGACACACCGGCATGGAGTTCCTCTAGCAATTCCGCAATCCGACATTTGGGCACAACAATTTGCCTTCTTTCCTCTTTGCCGTCGTGGTCAATTATTTTACGCCGCAGGAGTCCATCTTCCAGAATTAGGGAGTCCCATTGTGCCCAATACGACTTGATGTTAGGAGGATACTTGGCAACTTCTCCCCAGGTTGGCTTCTTCTCTTCTTTCATCCAGTTTAGGACTATCTGGATATCGGGATCTTCCTCTTGGTCTTTTATAAGATCTCTATTTTGCCAAGTATCGTCGACTATGGTGGTTCGTAACAAGTCAGCGTCTTTTTCCTCTGCCCGCTGGCAAGGCTTGCAGTCCCGTGGACAGGGTCTTCTTGATAGGGCATCTGCATTTCCATGGATTCTCCCTGCTCGGTGCTCGGTGTCGAAGTCAAACTCCTGTAGCCTCTCTATCCATCTTGCCACTTGTCCCTCTGGACTTTTAAACTGAAGGAGCCATTTTAAAGCTGCATGGTCTGTTCGTAGCAGGAACTTCCTTCCGTAGAGGTACTTGTAAAAGTGCTCCATCGCTTTCACAACAGCTGGCAACTCTCGGCGGGTGACGCAGTAGTTACGCTCTGGCTTGGACAACGTTTTACTAAAATAGCCTATGACTTTTTCTTCTTGCCCATCCTGAATTTGGGACAGCACGGCTCCTATGCCCACATTGCTAGCGTCGGTGTCCAGTACAAATTTTCCTTCAGGTAGGGGATAGCTCAAGATAGGTGCGCTTATCAGAGCTCCTTTTAGGTGATCGAAAGCTTCTTGACATTCCTGGGACCACTGGAATTTTCGTTCTCCTTCGGTGAGCCTGGTTAATGGTTTTGCGATGTTGGCAAATCCATTCACATAGCGTCGGTAGTATGTGCATAATCCCAAGAAGCTGCGCAGCTCATGTTTGTCATTGGGAACTGGCCAATCTTTGACAGTCTGGATCTTTGCCGTGTCAACCGCCACTCCTTGACTGGAAACAACGTGACCCAGGTACTGCACAGCTCTTTGAAATAGGCGACATTTCTTTGGGCTTAATTTCAGTGCTGAACCTCGTAGCCTCAGGAACACTTCTTCTAGGTTTCGCATGTGGTCTTCAAACGATTTTCCTACTACAATAATGTCGTCAAGATAGACCAGACATGTCTTCCAGGACAGTCCTCTTAAAATCGTTTCCATCAGTCGTTCGAAAGTAGCAGGAGCATTGCACAGTCCAAATGGCATCACATTAAATTGCCATAATCCAGCACCCACCGTGAAAGCTGTCTTTTCTCTATCTTCGGGGGCCAATTCAACTTGCCAGTACCCGCTCTTCAAATCCAGCGTGGAAAAGATCTTCGATCCGGCCAGGGTGTCCAAAGTGTCATCGATGCGAGGAAGAGGATAGCTGTCCTTTTTGGTCACATTATTAAGCTGCCGGTAGTCAACGCAGAATCTGGTCGAGCCGTCTTTCTTCTTTACCAGTACCACCGGTGAAGACCATGGACTGCTGGATGGTTCTATGATTCCTTCCTCGACCATACTCTCAATAATCTTGTCAGCCTCCTCTCTCTTAGCCAGCGGTAGCCTTCTAGCTGTCTGCCGAATGGGACGAGCATTTTCCGTATTGATTTTATGCTGGATTATATTTGTCCTCCCTTTCTTCCCAGTATCAAAAATATCTCGATAGTTATGGACCAAATGTCTCAGCCTCCTTCTTTGGTCTGGCCTTAGACCGGTGCCTGACGACGATACCAGTACTTCTAATTCCTTTGGAATGGCTTCCCGGCTGGATTCCACGGCCGTAACCTGTCGCAGTATCGCTGACACTCCAGAGCAGTGTCCTAACTCCGTGCCCTCCTTTAATAACACAGGATAGTGATTGACGTTCATTATCCTCACAGGAATACTCCTGCCAGCCCGCACAAGGGCCTTTCCGACCGCTATTCCTCGACCAACAGCCTCGTCATGCATTACGGGTTCGAACATGACTATCTCACCATCTGTGGTCTTGCCATCAATGCAGCCGTCCAAAACAATCTCGCTCCGTTCTGGTATCAGTGTCTCCTCCGGGAGTAGGACCTGAACACTTAAATTCTTTTCTCGATGTAAAACAACTTCCTCGTCATCTACCCGCAGAACTCCCCGCCTAAAGCTTAACTCGAAGCCCTTGGTGTCCATTATGTCCGTCCCGATGATCACCTCATCCTCAATCTCAGCCACTATCACAGGATGGTTAAACGTGGCTTTCCCGATGGTAAACATGACGTTTGTTTCACCATGCACTTTTGCTTGATCTCCCGTTGCTGTTCGTAGACGCCATTTTGATTGCCGAACCTTTGCTGCAGGTTTTATTATGTCGGGCCTTATGATTGTCTTCGTCGCACCTGTATCCAGCAGCACAGTGCGGAGGGTTCCATCCACGCACGCGTCGACGAAAACACTGTTGGCATGGTGTTGCAGTGAGGAGACATGGGCGGTATTTGCTGGGGCTTGCTGAATACAGGTCGACGTTTGCCCCCTCGCATCGACCTTTTTTAGTTTTCCGGATTGGCGGAAGTAGGACTGACGCCTTCTGGACAGCGTCTTCTTATGTGGCCTGCCTTGCCACATTTCCAGCACTCCAACTTCCGGTCCTGGCGGCTACGTTCTCTATTGATCTCCCTGACGATCCGTTTGACTGACTCTTCGAAGTCGTCCTCTCCTGGAATCACTTGTCGCACACGAGCTTGACCTTTGTTCGTGTTCTTGGCAGCTTCGAATTCAAGGGCCCGTGTTAGTGCATCAACTAGCTTAGGTGGATGTGCTAGTAGTAAGGCTTGCTTCATTTCACCATCACGGAGTCCGTCCAGGAATGCTTGAACCGCCAAACGTTCCATGACCTTTTCCTGGGCATCTGGATATGCCAGTCGAACCAGACGTGCAATATCTGCCTTAAATTCCTGTAAGGGCTCTCCTGACTTCTGGCACCGATTTTTCAACTGAGTGTGGTAGACATGTTCCAGGTGTGACTGGCCATAACGCGTCTCCAAGTGTCTCACCAGGTGGTCGTAGACTTCTTGCTCTTCCGGGGACATTCTTTGCAAGATAGCAGCAGCATCTCCTCTCAAAGCCAACGTAAGGGCGGTCGCCTTCTCCCTGGATGACCAACCGTTCGCTTTTGCAGCCGCTTCAAACTGACGCTGATAAACATTCCACGACGTTGAACCATCAAATTGCGGTGGTTTGAGGCGCATCAGCCCAACGGATTCCTGATTGCCACTAACTTTGCTCTTGTTGTCCATTGCTGAAGGTTGATAGGGCAACTTCTCGAAGGTGGATTCCTGGATCTTGCCTTCCAAAATCAAAAGAATTCGCTCCTCCAGTGTAGAAGATTTTGTTACAATTTCTTCGTGTAATTCCCTTTTTAGGTTGGCATTGTTTTCTAACATTTTTTTTTCCAACTTAGCAGAATTCTCTTCTAGCTTTTCCCCAAGCTCGCCTTTTAAACTGGTAATAAGTTCAGAATTTTCTATCAATTTAGCCTCCAGGTCGGCGGAATTTTCTAGCAATTTAGTCTCCAGGTCGGCGGAATTTTCTAGCACTTTAGCTAGGTCGGCGGAATTTTCTAGCAATTTAGTCTCCAACTTAGCCTCCAAACATTGCAGCATTTGGCCGATATCACTTGCACTAGCAAAAACAAAGTTGTCCGGGTCATTGCCTTCTTCCATTAATGCTTTACGAAGCCGCTCCTGCAAGTCCGCTTTCTTCCCCGTCGTATCGCAGTCCCTTTCCTCCAGCTCCTTTTTCAGCTCACTAACTTTTAAGTCCGCTAGTTTCGCCATTTTCACGCACACTAATTAGTCCGATTTATTTCACTTCAATTTTATTTTCACTAATGTCCAATTCACACCCCACACCTGACACCAATGTAGCGTTTTTCGTTCGTTAAGGTGTGAATTAAAACACTCGGTATATTAATATAGTCACTTAATTTATTTAACACTATTACAGTCTTATTACCTAATTATTAAAACACGAACACTAAAAACTAACTGTCACTTAAGGCTACTATAAACATTTATCTTCACTGTATTTATTTCGAACTATTTATGTCGATCGATAATCGCGCCCGCGCTCAGACTGCACTCTGAACTATACTGGCCTCTAGCGGCCGAGCGCTCTGTTTATATATCCGTATCGATCGTGCGGGAACCTTCGTGAATCTTCTACGCTGGCCCAGAAGTCAGAACGCTCGCGACTTGTCGTTCGGATGGATCTCTCCGGAGTGAGTTGTTTCTAGAATAACCTAGAACTTCGGCGTTTTCGCGGTTGTTAAGATCGTCACAATACGAACCCAACTAAAACTCCGGGTAAAAATACTAACCCAACTTAAAAGTCCGGGTTACAAATACGAACCCAACTAAAACTCCGGGTAAAATTACGAACCCAACTAAAACTCCGGGTAAAAATACAAACCCTACTAAAACTCCGGGTAAAAATACTAACCCAACTAAAAATTCCGGGTAAAAAATGCGAACCCAACTAAAACTCCGGGTAAAAAATACGAACCCAACTAAAACTCCGGGTAAAAAATACTAACCCAACTAAATAGTCCGGGTAAAAGATACGAACCCAACTAAAACTCCGGGTAAAATTACGAACCCAACTAAAACTCTGGGTAAAAATACGAACCCAACTAAAACTCCGGGTAAAAATACTTACCCAACTAAAAAGTCCGGGTAAAAAATACGAACCCAACTAAAACTCCGGGTAAAAAATACGAACCCAACTAAAACTCCGGGTAAAAAGTACGAACCCAACTAAAACTCCGGGTAAAAAATGCTAACCCAACTAAAATGTCCGGGTAAAAAATACGAACCCAACTAAAACTCCGGGTAAAATTACGAACCCAACTAAAACTCCGGGTGAAATTACGAACCCAACTAAAACTCCGTGTAAAATTACGAACCCAACTAAAAGTCCGGGTAAAAAATACGAACCCAACTAAAAAGTCCGGGTAAAATTACGAACCCAAGTAAAACTCCGGGTAAAATTACGAACCCAACTAAAACTCCGGGTAAAATTACGAACCCAACTAAAAAGTCCGGGTAAAATTACGAACCCAAATAAAAAGTCCGGGTAAAATTACGAACCCAACTAAAACTCCGGGTAAAATTACGAACTCAACTAAAACTCCGGGTAAAATTACGAACCCAACTAAAACTCCGGGTAAAATTACGAACCAAACTAAAAGTCCGGGTAAAAAATACGAACCCAACTAAAAAGTCCGGGTAAAATTACGAACCCAACTAAAACTCCGGGTAAAATTACGAACCCAACTAAAACTCCGGGTAAAATTACGAACCCAACTAAAACTCCGGGTAAAATTACGAACCCAACTAAAACTCCGGGTAACATTACGAACCCAACTAAAAAGTCCGGGTAAAATTACGAACCCAAATAAAAAGTCCGGGTAAAAAATACGAACCCAACTAAAAAGTCCGGGTAAAATTACGAACCCAACTAAAACTCCGGGTAAAATTACGAACCCAACTAAAACTCCGGGTAAAATTACGAACCCAACTAAAACTCCGGGTAAAATTACGAACCCAACTAAAACTCCGGGTAAAATTACGAACCCAACTAAAAAGTCCGGGTAAAATTACGAACCCAACTAAAACTCCGGGTAAAAAATACGAACCCAACTAAAACTCCGGGTAACATTTAGAACCCAACTAAAACTCCGGGTAAAAAAATACGAACCCAACTAAAACTCCGGGCAAAAATACTAACCCAACTAAAAAGTCCGGGTAAAAAATACGAACCCAACTAAAACTCCGGATAAAATTACGAACCCAACTAAAACTCCGGATAAAAATACGAACCCAACTAAAACTCCGGGTAAAAATACGAACCCAACTAAAACTCCGGGTAAAAAATACGAACCCAACTAAAACTTCGGGTAAAAAATACGAACCCAACTAAAAAGTCCGGTAAAAATATGAACCCAACTAAAACTCCGGGTAAAATTACCAACACAACTAAAACTCCGGGTAAAAATACGAACCCAACTAAAACTCCTTGTAAAAAATACGAATCCAACTAAAACTCCGGGTAAAAAATACGAACCCAACTAAAACTCCGGGTAAAGTTACGAACCCAACTAAAAGTCCGGGTAAAAAATACGAACCCAACTAAAAAGTCCGGGTAAAATTACGAACCCAACTAAAACTCCGGGTAAAATTACGAACCCAACTAAAACTCCGGGTAAAAAATACGAACCCAACTAAAAAGTCCGGATAAAAAATACGAACCTAACTTAAGACTCCGGGTAAAATTACGAACCCAACTAAAAAGTCCCGGTAAAATTACGAACCCAACTAAAAAGTCCCGGTAAAATTACGAACCCAACTAAAACTCCGGGTAAAATTACGAACTCAACTAAAACTCCGGGTAAAATTACGAACCCAACTAAAACTCCGGGTAAAATTACGAACCCAACTAAAAGTACGGGCAAAAAATACGAACCCAACTAAAAAGTCCGGGTAAAATTACGAACCCAACTAAAACTCCGGGTAAAATTACGAACCCAAGTACAACTCCGGGTAAAATTACGAACGCAACTAAAACTCCGGGTAAAATTACGAATCCAACTAAAACTCCGGGTAAAATTACGAACCCAACCAAAAGTCCGGGTAAAATTACGAACCCAACTAAAAAGTCCGGGTAAAATTACGAACACAACTAAAAAGTCCGGGTAAAATTACGAACCCAACTAAAACTCCGGGTAAAATTACGAACCCAACTAAAACTCCGGGTAAAATTACGAACCGAACTAAAAGTCCGGGTAAAAATACGAACCCAACTAAAAAGTCCGGGTAAAATTGCGAACCCAACTAAAACTCCGGGTAAAATTACGAACCCAACTAAAACTCCGGGTAAAAAATACGAACCCAACTAAAAAGTCCGGATAAAAAATACGAACCTAACTTAAGACTCCGGGTAAAATTACAAACCCAACTAAAAAGTCCGGGTAAAATTACGAACCCAACTAAAACTCCGGGTAAAATTACTAACTCAACTAAAACTCCGGGTAAAATTACGAACCCAACTAAAACTCCGGGTAAAATTACGAACCCAACTAAAAGTCCGGGTAAAAAATACGAACCCAACTAAAAAGTCCGGGTAAAATTACGAACCCAACTAAAACTCCGGGTAAAATTACGAACCCAACTAAAACTCCGGGTAAAATTACGAACCCAAGTAAAACTCCGGGTAAAATTACGAACCCAAGTAAAACTCCGGGTAAAATTACGAACCCAACTAAAACTCCGGGTAAAATTACGAACCCAACTAAAACTCCGGGTAAAATTACGAACCCAACTAAAAGTCCGGGTAAAAATACGAACCCAACTAAAAAGTCCGGGTAACTCAAGACTCCGGGTAAAATTACGAACCCAACTAAAACTCCGGGTATAATTACGAACCCAACTAAAACTCCGGGTAAAATTACGAACCCAACTAAAAGTCCGGGTAAAAAATACGAACCCAACTAAAAAGTCCGGGTTAAAAATACGAACCCAACTAAAACTCCGGGTAAAATTACGAACCCAACTAAAACTCCGGGTAAAATTACGAACCCAACTAAAACTCCGGGTAAAATTACGAACCCAATTAAAACTCCGGGTAAAATTACGAACCCAACTAAAAAGTCCGGGTAAAATTACGAACCCAAATAAAACTCCGGGTAAAAAATACGAACCCAACTAAAAAGTCCGGGTAAAAATACGAACCTAACTTAAAACTCCAGGTAAAATTACGAACCCAACTAAAACTCCGGGTAAAAAATACGAACCAAACAAAAAAGTCCGGGTAACATTTAGAACCCAACTAAAACTCCGGGTAAAAACATACGAACCCAACTAAAACTCCGGGCAAAAATACTAACCCAACTAAAAAGTCCGGGTAAAAAATACGAACCCAACTAAAACTCCGGCTAAAATTACGAACCCAACTAAAACTCCGGGTAAAAATACGAACCCAACTAAAACTCCGGGTAAAAATACGAACCCAACTAAAACTCCGGGTAAAAATACTAACCCAACTAAAAAGTCCGGGTAAAAAATACGAACCCAACTAAAACTCCGGGTAAAATTAAGAACCCAACTAAAACTCCGGGTAAAAAATACGAACCCAACTAAAACTCCGGATAAAATTACGAACGCAACTAAAACTCTGGGTAAAATTACGAACCCAACTAAAACTCCGGGTAAAAAATACGAACCCAACTAAAACTCCGGGCAAAAATACTAACCCAACTAAAAAGTCCGGGTAAAAAATACGAACTCAACTAAAACACCGGATAAAATTACGAACCCAACTAAAACTCCGGGTAAAAATACGAACCCAACTAAAACTCCGGGTAAAATTACGAACCCAACTAAAACTCCGGGTAAAAATACAAACCCTATTAAAACTCCGGGTAAAAATACTAACCCAACTAAAAATTCCGGGTAAAAAATGCGAACCCAACTAAAACTCCGGGTAAAAAATACGAACACAACTAAAACTCCGGGTAAAAAATACTAACCCAACTAAATAGTCCGGGTAAAAGATACGAACCCAACTAAAACTCCGGGTAAAATTACGAACCCAACTAAAACTCCGGGTAAAAATACGAACCCAACTAAAACTCCGGGTAAAAATACTTACCCAACTAAAAAGTCCGGGTAAAAAATACGAACCCAACTAAAACTCCGGGTAAAAAATACGAACCCAACTAAAACTCCGGGTAAAAAGTACGAACCCAACTAAAACTCCGGGTAAAAAATGCTAACCCAACTAAAATGTCCGGGTAAAAAAAACGAACCCAACTAAAACTCCGGGTAAAATTACGAACCCAACTAAAACTCCGGGTAAAAATACTAACCCCAACTAAAAAGTCCAGGTAAAAAATACGAACCCAACTAAAACTCCGGGTAAAATTACGAACCCAACTAAAACTCCGGGTGAAATTACGAACCCAACTAAAACTCCGTGTAAAATTACGAACCCAACTAAAAGTCCGGGTAAAAAATACGAACCCAACTAAAAAGTCCGGGTAAAATTACGAACCCAAGTAAAACTCCGGGTAAAATTACGAACGCAACTAAAACTCCGGGTAAAATTACGAACCCAACTAAAACTCCGGGTAAAATTACGAACCCAACTAAAAGTCCGGGTAAAATTACGAACCCAACTAAAAAGTCCGGGTAAAATTACGAACACAACTAAAAAGTCCGGGTAAAATTACGAACCCAACTAAAACTCCGGGTAAAATTACGAACCCAACTAAAACTCCGGGTAAAATTACGAACCGAACTAAAAGTCCGGGTAAAAAATACGAACCCAACTAAAAAGTCCGGGTAAAATTGCGAACCCAACTAAAACTCCGGGTAAAATTACGAACCCAACTAAAACTCCGGGTAAAAAATACGAACCCAACTAAAAAGTCCGGATAAAAAATACGAACCTAACTTAAGACTCCGGGTAAAATTACGAACCCAACTAAAAAGTCCGGGTAAAATTACGAACCCAACTAAAACTCCGGGTAAAATTACTAACTCAACTAAAACTCCGGGTAAAATTACGAACCCAACTAAAACTCCGGGTAAAATTACGAACCCAACTAAAAGTCCGGGTAAAAAATACGAACCCAACTAAAAAGTCCGGGTAAAATTACGAACCCAACTAAAACTCCGGGTAAAATTACGAACCCAACTAAAACTCCGGGTAAAATTACGAACCCAAGTAAAACTCCGGGTAAAATTACGAACCCAAGTAAAACTCCGGGTAAAATTACGAACCCAACTAAAACTCCGGGTAAAATTACGAACCCAACTAAAACTCCGGGTAAAATTACGAACCCAACTAAAAGTCCGGGTAAAAATACGAACCCAACTAAAAAGTCCGGGTAACTCAAGACTCCGGGTAAAATTACGAACCCAACTAAAACTCCGGGTAAAATTACGAACCCAACTAAAACTCCGGGTAAAATTACGAACCCAACTAAAAGTCCGGGTAAAAAATACGAACCCAACTAAAAAGTCCGGGTTAAAAATACGAACCCAACTAAAACTCCGGGTAAAATTACGAACCCAACTAAAACTCCGGGTAAAATTACGAACCCAACTAAAACTCCGGGTAAAATTACGAACCCAATTACAACTCCGGGTAAAATTACGAACCCAACTAAAAAGTCCGGGTAAAATTACGAACCCAATTAAAACTCCAGGTAAAAAATACGAACCCAACTAAAACTCCGGGTAAAATTACGAACCCAACTAAAACTCCGGATGAAATTACGAACCCAACTAAAACTCCGTGTAAAATTACGAACCCAACTAAAAGTCCGGGTAAAATTACGAACCCAACTAAAAAGTCCGGGTAAAATTACGAACACAACTAAAAAGTCCGGGTAAAATTACGAACCCAACTAAAACTCCGGGTAAAATTACGAACCCAACTAAAACTCCGGGTAAAATTACGAACCGAACTAAAAGTCCGGGTAAAAAATACGAACCCAACTAAAAAGTCCGGGTAAAATTGCGAACCCAACTAAAACTCCGGGTAAAATTACGAACATAACTAAAACTCCGGGTAAAACATACGAACCCAACTAAAAAGTCCGGATAAAAAATACGAACCTAACTTAAGACTCCGGGTAAAATTACGAACCCAACTAAAAAGTCCGGGTAAAATTACGAACCCAACTAAAACTCCGGGTAAAATTACTAACTCAACTAAAACTCCGGGTAAAATTACGAACCCAACTAAAACTCCGGGTAAAATTACTAACCCAACTAAAAGTCCGGGTAAAAAATACGAACCAAACTAAAAAGTCCGGGTAAAATTACGAACCCAACTAAAACTCCGGGTAAAATTACGAACCCAACTAAAACTCCGGGTAAAATTACGAACCCAAGTAAAACTCCGGGTAAAATTACGAACCCAAGTAAAACTCCGGGTAAAATTACGAACCCAACTAAAACTCCGGGTAAAATTACGAAACCAACTAAAACTCCGGGTAAAATTACGAACCCAACTAAAAGTCCGGGTAAAAATACGAACCCAACTAAAAAGTCCGGGTAACTCAAGACTCCGGGTAAAATTACGAACCCAACTAAAACTCCGGGTAAAATTACGAACCCAACTAAAACTCCGGGTAAAATTACGAACCCAACTAAAAGTCCGGGTAAAAAATACGAACCTAACTAAAAAGTCCGGGTTAAAAATACGAACCCAACTAAAACTCCGGGTAAAAATACGAACCCAACTAAAACTCCTTGTAAAAAATACGAATCCAACTAAAACTCCGGGTAAAAAATACGAACCCAACTAAAACTCCGGGTAAAGTTACGAACCCAACTAAAAGTCCGGGTAAAATTACGAACCCAACTAAAAGTCCGGGTAAAAATACGAACCCAACTAAAAAGTCCGGGTAACTCAAGACTCCGGGTAAAATTACGAACCCAACTAAAACTCCGGGTAAAATTACGAACCCAACTAAAACTCCGGGTAAAAATACGAACCCAACTAAAACTCCTTGTAAAAAATACGAATCCAACTAAAACTCCGGGTAAAAAATACGAACCCAACTAAAACTCCGGGTAAAGTTACGAACCCAACTAAAAGTCCGGGTAAAAAATACGAACCCAACTAAAAAGTCCGGGAAAAATTACGAACCCAACTAAAACTCCGGGTAAAATTACGAACCCAACTAAAACTCCGGGTAAAAAATACGAACCCAACTAAAAAGTCCGGATAAAAAATACGAACATAACTTAAGACTCCGGGTAAAATTACGAACCCAACTAAAAAGTCCCGGTAAAATTACGAACCCAACTAAAAAGTCCGGGTAAAATTACGAACCCAACTAAAACTCCGGGTAAAATTACGAACTCAACTAAAACTCCGGGTAAAATTACGAACCCAACTAAAACTCCGGGTAAAATTACGAACCCAACTAAAAGTCCGGGCAAAAAATACGAACCCAACTAAAAAGTCCGGGTAAAATTACGAACCCAACTAAAACTCCGGGTAAAATTACGAACCCAAGTACAACTCCGGGTAAAATTACGAACGCAACTAAAACTCCGGGTAAAATTACGAACCCAACTAAAACTCCGGGTAAAATTACGAACCCAACTAAAAGTCCGGGTAAAATTACGAACCCAACTAAAAAGTCCGGGTAAAATTACGAACACAACTAAAAAGTCCGGGTAAAATTACGAACCCAACTAAAACTCCGGGTAAAATTACGAACCCAACTAAAACTCCGGGTAAAATTACGAACCGAACTAAAAGTCCGGGTAAAAAATACGAACCCAACTAAAAAGTCCGGGTAAAATTGCGAACCCAACTAAAACTCCGGGTAAAATTACGAACCCAACTAAAACTCCGGGTAAAAAATACGAACCCTACTAAAAAGTCCGGATAAAAAATACGAACCTAACTTAAGACTCCGGGTAAAATTACAAACCCAACTAAAAAGTCCGGGTAAAATTACGAACCCAACTAAAACTCCGGGTAAAATTACTAACTCAACTAAAACTCCGGGTAAAATTACGAACCCAACTAAAACTCCGGGTAAAATTACGAACCCAACTAAAAGTCCGGGTAAAAAATACGAACCCAACTAAAAAGTCCGGGTAAAATTACGAACCCAACTAAAACTCCGGGTAAAATTACGAACCCAAGTAAAACTCCGGGTAAAATTACGAACCCAAGTAAAACTCCGGGTAAAATTACGAACCCAACTAAAACTCCGGGTAAAATTACGAACCCAACTAAAACTCCGGGTAAAATTACGAACCCAACTAAAAGTCCGGGTAAAAATACGAACCCAACTAAAAAGTCCGGGTAACTCAAGACTCCGGGTAAAATTACGAACCCAACTAAAACTCCGGGTATAATTACGAACCCAACTAAAACTCCGGGTAAAATTACGAACCCAACTAAAAGTCCGGGTAAAAAATACGAACCCAACTAAAAAGTCCGGGTTAAAAATACGAACCCAACTAAAACTCCGGGTAAAATTACGAACCCAACTAAAACTCCGGGTAAAATTACGAACCCAACTAAAACTCCGGGTAAAATTACGAACCCAATTAAAACTCCGGGTAAAATTACGAACCCAACTAAAAAGTCCGGGTAAAATTACGAACCCAAATAAAACTCCGGGTAAAAAATACGAACCCAACTAAAAAGTCCTGGTAAAAATACGAACCTAACTTAAAACTCCAGGTAAAATTACGAACCCAACTAAAACTCCGGGTAAAAAATACGAACCAAACAAAAAAGTCCGGGTAACATTTAGAACCCAACTAAAACTCCGGGTAAAAAAATACGAACCCAACTAAAACTCCGGGCAAAAATACTAACCCAACTAAAAAGTCCGGGTAAAAAATACGAACCCAACTAAAACTCCGGCTAAAATTACGAACCCAACTAAAACTCCGGGTAAAAATACGAACCCAACTAAAACTCCGGGTAAAAATACGAACCCAACTAAAACTCCGGGTAAAAATACTAACCCAACTAAAAAGTCCGGGTAAAAAATACGAACCCAACTAAAACTCCGGGTAAAATTACGAACCCAACTAAAACTCCGGGTAAAAAATACGAACCCAACTAAAACTCCGGATAAAATTACGAACGCAACTAAAAATCCGGGTAAAATTACGAACCCAACTAAAACTCCGGGTAAAAAATACGAACCCAACTAAAACTCCGGGCAAAAATACTAACCCAACTAAAAAGTCCGGGTAAAAAATACGAACTCAACTAAAACACCGGATAAAATTACGAACCCAACTAAAACTCCGGGTAAAAATACGAACCCAACTAAAACTCCGGGTAAAAATACTAACCCAACTAAAAAGTCCGGGTTAAAAATACGAACCCAACTAAAACTCCGGGTAAAATTACGAACCCAACTAAAACTCCGGGTAAAAATACAAACCCTACTAAAACTCCGGGTAAAAATACTAACACAACTAAAAATTCCGGGTAAAAAATGCGAACCCAACTAAAACTCCGGGTAAAAAATACGAACACAACTAAAACTCCGGGTAAAAAATACTAACCCAACTAAATAGTCCGGGTAAAAGATACGAACCCAACTAAAGCTCCGGGTAAAATTACGAACCCAACTAAAACTCCGGGTAAAAATACGAACCCAACTAAAACTCCGGGTAAAAATACTTACCCAACTAAAAAGTCCGGGTAAAAAATACGAACCCAACTAAAACTCCGGGTAAAAAATACGAACCCAACTAAAACTCCGGGTAAAAAGTACGAACCCAACTAAAACTCCGGGTAAAAAATGCTAACCCAACTAAAATGTCCGGGTAAAAAATACGAACCCAACTAAAACTCCGGGTAAAATTACGAACCCAACTAAAACTCCGGGTAAAAATACGAACCCAACTAAAACTCCGGGTAAAAATACTAACCCCAACTAAAAAGTCCAGGTAAAAAATACGAACCCAACTAAAACTCCGGGTAAAATTACGAACCCAACTAAAACTCCGGGTGAAATTACGAACCCAACTAAAACTCCGTGTAAAATTACGAACCCAACTAAAAGTCCGGGTAAAAAATACGAACCCAACTAAAAAGTCCGGGTAAAATTACGAACCCAAGTAAAACTCCGGGTAAAATTACGAACGCAACTAAAACTCCGGGTAAAATTACGAACCCAACTAAAACTCCGGGTAAAATTGCGAACCCAACTAAAACTCCGGGTAAAATTACGAACCCAACTAAAAGTCCGGGTAAAAAATACGAACCTAACTAAAAAGTCCGGGTTAAAAATACGAACCCAACTAAAACTCCGGGTAAAAATACGAACCCAACTAAAACTCCTTGTAAAAAATACGAATCCAACTAAAACTCCGGGTAAAAAATACGAACCCAACTAAAACTCCGGGTAAAGTTACGAACCCAACTAAAAGTCCGGGTAAAATTACGAACCCAACTAAAAGTCCGGGTAAAAATACGAACCCAACTAAAAAGTCCGGGTAACTCAAGACTCCGGGTAAAATTACGAACCCAACTAAAACTCCGGGTAAAATTACGAACCCAACTAAAACTCCGGGTAAAAATACGAACCCAACTAAAACTCCTTGTAAAAAATACGAATCCAACTAAAACTCCGGGTAAAAAATACGAACCCAACTAAAACTCCGGGTAAAGTTACGAACCCAACTAAAAGTCCGGGTAAAAAATACGAACCCAACTAAAAAGTCCGGGAAAAATTACGAACCCAACTAAAACTCCGGGTAAAATTACGAACCCAACTAAAACTCCGGGTAAAAAATACGAACCCAACTAAAAAGTCCGGATAAAAAATACGAACCTAACTTAAGACTCCGGGTAAAATTACGAACCCAACTAAAAAGTCCCGGTAAAATTACGAACCCAACTAAAAAGTCCGGGTAAAATTACGAACCCAACTAAAACTCCGGGTAAAATTACGAACTCAACTAAAACTCCGGGTAAAATTACGAACCCAACTAAAACTCCGGGTAAAATTACGAACCCAACTAAAAGTCCGGGCAAAAAATACGAACCCAACTAAAAAGTCCGGGTAAAATTACGAACCCAACTAAAACTCCGGGTAAAATTACGAACCCAAGTACAACTCCGGGTAAAATTACGAACGCAACTAAAACTCCGGGTAAAATTACGAACCCAACTAAAACTCCGGGTAAAATTACGAACCCAACTAAAAGTCCGGGTAAAATTACGAACCCAACTAAAAAGTCCGGGTAAAATTACGAACACAACTAAAAAGTCCGGGTAAAATTACGAACCCAACTAAAACTCCGGGTAAAATTACGAACCCAACTAAAACTCCGGGTAAAATTACGAACCGAACTAAAAGTCCGGGTAAAAAATACGAACCCAACTAAAAAGTCCGGGTAAAATTGCGAACCCAACTAAAACTCCGGGTAAAATTACGAACCCAACTAAAACTCCGGGTAAAAAATACGAACCCTACTAAAAAGTCCGGATAAAAAATACGAACCTAACTTAAGACTCCGGGTAAAATTACAAACCCAACTAAAAAGTCCGGGTAAAATTACGAACCCAACTAAAACTCCGGGTAAAATTACTAACTCAACTAAAACTCCGGGTAAAATTACGAACCCAACTAAAACTCCGGGTAAAATTACGAACCCAACTAAAAGTCCGGGTAAATAATACGAACCCAACTAAAAAGTCCGGGTAAAATTACGAACCCAACTAAAACTCCGGGTAAAATTACGAACCCAAGTAAAACTCCGGGTAAAATTACGAACCCAACTAAAACTCCGGGTAAAATTACGAACCCAACTAAAACTCCGGGTAAAATTACGAACCCAACTAAAAGTCCGGGTAAAAATACGAACCCAACTAAAAAGTCCGGGTAACTCAAGACTCCGGGTAAAATTACGAACCCAACTAAAACTCCGGGTATAATTACGAACCCAACTAAAACTCCGGGTAAAATTACGAACCCAACTAAAAGTCCGGGTAAAAAATACGAACCCAACTAAAAAGTCCGGGTTAAAAATACGAACCCAACTAAAACTCCGGGTAAAATTACGAACCCAACTAAAACTCCGGGTAAAATTACGAACCCAACTAAAACTCCGGGTAAAATTACGAACCCAATTAAAACTCCGGGTAAAATTACGAACCCAACTAAAAAGTCCGGGTAAAATTACGAACCCAAATAAAACTCCGGGTAAAAAATACGAACCCAACTAAAAAGTCCTGGTAAAAATACGAACCTAACTTAAAACTCCAGGTAAAATTACGAACCCAACTAAAACTCCGGGTAAAAAATACGAACCAAACAAAAAAGTCCGGGTAACATTTAGAACCCAACTAAAACTCCGGGTAAAAAAATACGAACCCAACTAAAACTCCGGGCAAAAATACTAACCCAACTAAAAAGTCCGGGTAAAAAATACGAACCCAACTAAAACTCCGGCTAAAATTACGAACCCAACTAAAACTCCGGGTAAAAATACGAACCCAACTAAAACTCCGGGTAAAAATACGAACCCAACTAAAACTCCGGGTAAAAATACTAACCCAACTAAAAAGTCCGGGTAAAAAATACGAACCCAACTAAAACTCCGGGTAAAATTACGAACCCAACTAAAACTCCGGGTAAAAAATACGAACCCAACTAAAACTCCGGATAAAATTACGAACGCAACTAAAAATCCGGGTAAAATTACGAACCCAACTAAAACTCCGGGTAAAAAATACGAACCCAACTAAAACTCCGGGCAAAAATACTAACCCAACTAAAAAGTCCGGGTAAAAAATACGAACTCAACTAAAACACCGGATAAAATTACGAACCCAACTAAAACTCCGGGTAAAAATACGAACCAAACTAAAACTCCGGGTAAAAATACTAACCCAACTAAAAAGTCCGGGTTAAAAATACGAACCCAACTAAAACTCCGGGTAAAATTACGAACCCAACTAAAACTCCGGGTAAAAATACAAACCCTACTAAAACTCCGGGTAAAAATACTAACCCAACTAAAAATTCCGGGTAAAAAATGCGAACCCAACTAAAACTCCGGGTAAAAAATACGAACACAACTAAAACTCCGGGTAAAAAATACTAACCCAACTAAATAGTCCGGGTAAAAGATACGAACCCAACTAAAGCTCCGGGTAAAATTACGAACCCAACTAAAACTCCGGGTAAAAATACGAACCCAACTAAAACTCCGGGTAAAAATACTTACCCAACTAAAAAGTCCGGGTAAAAAATACGAACCCAACTAAAACTCCGGGTAAAAAATACGAACCCAACTAAAACTCCGGGTAAAAAGTACGAACCCAACTAAAACTCCGGGTAAAAAATGCTAACCCAACTAAAATGTCCGGGTAAAAAATACGAACCCAACTAAAACTCCGGATAAAATTACGAACCCAACTAAAACTCCGGGTAAAAATACGAACCCAACTAAAACTCCGGGTAAAAATACTAACCCCAACTAAAAAGTCCAGGTAAAAAATACGAACCCAACTAAAACTCCGGGTAAAATTACGAACCCAACTAAAACTCCGGGTGAAATTACGAACCCAACTAAAACTCCGTGTAAAATTACGAACCCAACTAAAAGTCCGGGTAAAAAATACGAACCCAACTAAAAAGTCCGGGTAAAATTACGAACCCAAGTAAAACTCCGGGTAAAATTACGAACGCAACTAAAACTCCGGGTAAAATTACGAACCCAACTAAAACTCCGGGTAAAATTACGAACCCAACTAAAAGTCCGGGTAAAATTACGAACCCAACTAAAAAGTCCGGGTAAAATTACGAACACAACTAAAAAGTCCGGGTAAAATTACGAACCCAACTAAAACTCCGGGTAAAATTACGAACCCAACTAAAACTCCGGGTAAAATTACGAACCGAACTAAAAGTCCGGGTAAAAAATACGAACCCAACTAAAGAGTCCGGGTAAAATTGCGAACCCAACTAAAACTCCGGGTAAAATTACGAACCCAACTAAAACTCCGGGTAAAAAATACGAACCCAACTAAAAAGTCCGGATAAAAAATACGAACCTAACTTGAGACTCCGGGTAAAATTACGAACCCAACTAAAAAGTCCGGGTAAAATTACGAACCCAACTAAAACTCCGGGTAAAATTACTAACTCAACTAAAACTCCGGGTAAAATTACGAACCCAACTAAAACTCCGGGTAAAATTACGAACCCAACTAAAAGTCCGGGTAAAAAATACGAACCCAACTAAAAAGTCCGGGTAAAATTACGAACCCAACTAAAACTCCGGGTAAAATTACGAACCCAACTAAAACTCCGGGTAAAATTACGAACCCAAGTAAAACTCCGGGTAAAATTACGAACCCAAGTAAAACTCCGGGTAAAATTACGAACCCAACTAAAACTCCGGGTAAAATTACGAACCCAACTAAAACTCCGGGTAAAATTACGAACCCAACTAAAAGTCCGGGTAAAAATACGAACCCAACTAAAAAGTCCGGGTAACTCAAGACTCCGGGTAAAATTACGAACCCAACTAAAACTCCGGGTAAAATTACGAACCCAACTAAAACTCCGGGTAAAATTACGAACCCAACTAAAAGTCCGGGTAAAAAATACGAACCCAACTAAAAAGTCCGGGTTAAAAATACGAACCCAACTAAAACTCCGGGTAAAATTACGAACCCAACTAAAACTCCGGGTAAAATTACGAACCCAACTAAAACTCCGGGTAAAATTACGAACCCAATTAAAACTCCGGGTAAAATTACGAACCCAACTAAAAAGTCCGGGTAAAATTACGAACCCAATTAAAACTCCAGGTAAAATTACGAACCCAACTAAAACTCCGGATGAAATTACGAACCCAACTAAAACTCCGTGTAAAATTACGAACCCAACTAAAAGTCCGGGTAAAAAATACGAACCCAACTAAAAAGTCCGGGTAAAATTACGAACCCAAGTAAAACTCCGGGTAAAATTACGAACGCAACTAAAACTCCGGGTAAAATTACGAACCCAACTAAAACTCCGGGTAAAATTACGAACCCAACTAAAAGTCCGGGTAAAATTACGAACCCAACTAAAAAGTCCGGGTAAAATTACGAACACAACTAAAAAGTCCGGGTAAAATTACGAACCCAACTAAAACTCCGGGTAAAATTACGAACCCAACTAAAACTCCGGGTAAAATTACGAACCGAACTAAAAGTCCGGGTAAAAAATACGAACCCAACTAAAAAGTCCGGGTAAAATTGCGAACCCAACTAAAACTCCGGGTAAAATTACGAACCCAACTAAAACTCCGGGTAAAAAATACGAACCCAACTAAAAAGTCCGGATAAAAACACGAACCTAATTTAAGACTCCGGGTAAAATTACGAACCCAACTAAAAAGTCCGGGTAAAATTACGAACCCAACTAAAACTCCGGGTAAAATTACTAACTCAACTAAAACTCCGGGTAAAATTACGAACCCAACTAAAACTCCGGGTAAAATTACGAACCCAACTAAAAGTCCGGGTAAAAAATACGAACCCAACTAAAAAGTCCGGGTAAAATTACGAACCCAACTAAAACTCCGGGTAAAATTACGAACCCAACTAAAACTCCGGGTACAATTACGAACCCAAGTAAAACTCCGAGTAAAATTACGAACCCAAGTAAAACTCCGGGTAAAATTACGAACCCAACTAAAACTCCGGGTAAAATTACGAACCCAACTAAAACTCCGGGTAAAATTACGAACCCAACTAAAAGTCCGGGTAAAAATACGAACCCAACTAAAAAGTCCGGGTAACTCAAGACTCCGGGTAAAATTACGAACCCAACTAAAACTCCGGGTAAAATTACGAACCCAACTAAAACTCCGGGTAAAATTACGAACACAACTAAAAGTCCGGGTAAAAAATACGAACCCAACTAAAAAGTCCGGGTTAAAAATACGAACCCAACTAAAACTCCGGGTAAAATTACGAACCCAACTAAAACTCCGGGTAAAATTACGAACCCAATTAAAACTCCGGGTAAAATTACGAACCCAACTAAAAAGTCCGGGTAAAATTACGAACCCAAATAAAACTCCGGGTAAAAAATACGAACCCAACTAAAAAGTCCGGGTAAAAATACGAACCTAACTTAAAACTCCAGGTAAAATTACGAACCCAACTAAAACTCCGGGTAAAAAATACGAACCAAACAAAAAAGTCCGGGTAACATTTAGAACCCAACTAAAACTCCGGGTAAAAAAATACGAACCCAACTAAAACTCCGGGCAAAAATACTAACCCAACTAAAAAGTCCGGGTAAAAAATACGAACCCAACTAAAACTCCGGCTAAAATTACGAACCCAACTAAAAATCCGGGTAAAAATACGAACCCAACTAAAACTCCGGGTAAAAATACGAACCCAACTAAAACTCCGGGTAAAAATACTAACCCAACTATAAAGTCCGGGTAAAAAATACGAACCCAAATAAAACTCCGGGTAAAATTACGAACCCAACTAAAACTCCGGGTAAAAAATACGAACCCAACTAAAACTCCGGATAAAATTACGAACGCAACTAAAACTCCGGGTAAAATTACGAACCCAACTAAAACTCCGGGTAAAAAATACGAACCCAACTAAAACTCCGGGCAAAAATACTAACCCAACTAAAAAGTCCGGGTAAAAAATACGAACTCAACTAAAACACCGGATAAAATTACGAACCCAACTAAAACTCCGGGTAAAAATACGAACCCAACTAAAACTCCGGGTAAAAATACTAACCCAACTAAAAAGTCCGGGTTAAAAATACGAACCCAACTAAAACTCCGGGTAAAATTACGAACCCAACTAAAACTCCGGGTAAAAATACAAACCCTACTAAAACTCCGGGTAAAAATACTAACCCAACTAAAAATTCCGGGTAAAAAATGCGAACCCAACTAAAACTCCGGGTAAAAAATACGAACACAACTAAAACTCCGGGTAAAAAATACTAACCCAACTAAATAGTCCGGGTAAAAGATACGAACCCAACTAAAACTCCGGGTAAAATTACGAACCCAACTAAAACTCCGGGTAAAAATACGAACCCAACTAAAACTCCGGGTGAAAATACTTACCCAACTAAAAAGTCCGGGTAAAAAATACGATCCCAACTAAAACTCCGGGTAAAAAATACGAACCCAACTAAAACTCCGGGTAAAAAGTACGAACCCAACTAAAACTCCGGGTAAAAAATGCTAACCCAACTAAAATGTCCGGGTCAACATACTAACCCCAACTAAAAAGTCCAGGTAAAAATACGAACCCAACTAAAACTCCTGGTAAAATTACGAACCCAACTAAAACTCCGGGTGAAATTACGAACCCAACTAAAAGTCCGGGTAAAAAATACGAACCCAACTAAAAAGTCCGGGTAAAATTACGAACCCAAGTAAAACTCCGGGTAAAATTACGAACCCAACTAAAACTCCGGGTAAAATTACGAACCCAACTAAAAAGTCCGGGTAAAATTACGAACCCAAATAAAAAGTCCGGGTAAAATTACGAACCCAACTAAAACTCCGGGTAAAATTACGAACTCAACTAAAACTCCGGGTAAAATTACGAACCCAACTAAAACTCCGGGTAAAATTACGAACCAAACTAAAAGTCCGGGTAAAAAATACGAACCCAACTAAAAAGTCCGGGTAAAATTACGAACCCAACTAAAACTCCGGGTAAAATTACGAACCCAACTAAAACTCCGGGTAAAATTACGAACCCAACTAAAACTCCGGGTAAAATTACGAACCCAACTAAAACTCCGGGTAAAATTACGAACCCAACTAAAAAGTCCGGGTAAAATTACGAACCCAAATAAAAAGTCTGGGTAAAATTACGAACCCAACTAAAACTCCGGGTAAAATTACGAACTCAACTAAAACTCCGGGTAAAATTACGAACCCAACTAAAACTCCGGGTAAAATTACGAACCCAACTAAAAGTCCGGGTAAAAAATACGAACCCAACTAAAAAGTCCGGGTAAAATTACGAACCCAACTAAAACTCCGGGTAAAATTACGAACCCAACTAAAACTCCGGGTAAAATTACGAACCCAACTAAAACTCCGGGTAAAATTACGAACCCAACTAAAACTCCGGGTAAAATTACGAACCCAACTAAAAAGTCCGGGTAAAATTACGAACCCAACTAAAACTCCGGGTAAAAAATACGAACCCAACTAAAACTCCGGGTAACATTTAGAACCCAGCTAAAACTCCGGGTAAAAAAATACGAACCCAACTAAAACTCCGGGCAAAAATACTAACCCAACTAAAAAGTCCGGGTAAAAAATACGAACCCAACTAAAACTCCGGATAAAATTACGAACCCAACTAAAACTCCGGGTAAAAATACGAACCCAACTAAAACTCCGGGTAAAAATACGAACCCAACTAAAACTCCGGGTAAAAAATACGAACCCAACTAAAACTTCGGGTAAAAAATACGAACCCAACTAAAAAGTCCGGTAAAAAATATGAACCCAACTAAAACTCCGGGTAAAATTACCAACACAACTAAAACTCCGGGTAAAAATACGAACCCAACTAAAACTCCTTGTAAAAAATACGAATCCAACTAAAACTCCGGGTAAAAAATACGAACCCAACTAAAGCTCCGGGTAAAGTTACGAACCTAACTAAAAGTCCGGGTAAAAAATACGAACCCAACTAAAAAGTCCGGGTAAAATTACGAACCCAACTAAAACTCCGGGTAAAATTACGAACCCAACTAAAACTCCGGGTAAAAAATACGAACCCAACTAAAAAGTCCGGATAAAAAATACGAACCTATCTTAAGACTCCGGGTAAAATTACGAACCCAACTAAAAAGTCCCGGTAAAATTACGAACCCAACTAAAAAGTCCGGGTAAAATTACGAACCCAACTAAAACTCCGGGTAAAATTACGAACTCAACTAAAACTCCGGGTAAAATTACGAACCCAACTAAAACTCCGGGTAAAATTACGAACCCAACTAAAAGTCCGGGTAAAAAATACGAACCCAACTAAAAAGTCCGGGTAAAATTACGAACCCAACTAAAACTCCGGGTAAAATTACGAACCCAAGTACAACTCCGGGTAAAATTACGAACGCAACTAAAACTCCGGGTAAAATTACGAACCCAACTAAAACTCCGGGTAAAATTACGAACCCAACTAAAAGTCCGGGTAAAATTACGAACCCAACTAAAAAGTCCGGGTAAAATTACGAACACAACTAAAAAGTCCGGGTAAAATTACGAACCCAACTAAAACTCCGGGTAAAATTACGAACCCAACTAAAACTCCGGGTAAAATTACGAACCGAACTAAAAGTCCGGGTAAAAAATACGAACCCAACTAAAAAGTCCGGGTAAAATTGCGAACCCAAATAAAACTCCGGGTAAAATTACGAACCCAACTAAAACTCCGGGTAAAAAATACGAACCCAACTAAAAAGTCCGGATAAAAAATACGAACCTAACTTAAGACTCCGGGTAAAATTACGAACCCAACTAAAAAGTCCGGGTAAAATTACGAACCCAACTAAAACTCCGGGTAAAATTACTAACTCAACTAAAACTCCGGGTAAAATTACGAACCCAACTAAAACTCCGGGTAAAATTACGAACCCAACTAAAAGTCCGGGTAAAAAATACGAACCCAACTAAAAAGTCCGGGTAAAATTACGAACCCAACTAAAACTCCGGGTAAAATTACGAACCCAACTAAAACTCCGGGTAAAATTACGAACCCAAGTAAAACTCCAGGTAAAATTACGAACCCAAGTAAAACTCCGGGTAAAATTACGAACCCAACTAAAACTCCGGGTAAAATTACGAACCCAACTAAAACTCCGGGTAAAATTACGAACCCAACTAAAACTCCGGGTAAAATTACGAACCCAACTAAAACTCCGGGTAAAATTACGAACCCAACTAAAAGTCCGGGTAAAAAATACGAACCCAACTAAAAAGTCCGGGTTAAAAAAACGAACCCAACTAAAACTCCGGGTAAAATTACGAACCCAACTAAAACTCCGGGTAAAATTACGAACCCAACTAAAACTCCGGGTAAAATTACGAACCCAATTAAAACTCCGGGTAAAATTACGAACCCAACTAAAAAGTCCGGGTAAAATTACGAACCCAAATAAAACTCCGGGTAAAAAATACGAACCCAACTAAAAAGTCCGGGTAAAAATACGAACCCAACTAAAACTCCGGGTAAAAATACTTACCCAACTAAAAAGTCCGGGTAAAAAATACGATCCCAACTAAAACTCCGGGTAAAAAATACGAACCCAACTAAAACTCCGGGTAAAAAGTACGAACCCAACTAAAACTCCGGGTAAAAAATGCTAACCCAACTAAAATGTCCGGGTCAAAATACTAACCCCAACTGAAAAGTCCAGGTAAAAATACGAACCCAACTAAAACTCCTGGTAAAATTACGAACCCAACTAAAACTCCGGGTGAAATTACGAACCCAACTAAAACTCCGTGTAAAATTACGAACCCAACTAAAAGTCCGGGTAAAAAATACGAACCCAACTAAAAAGTCCGGGTAAAATTACGAACCCAAGTAAAACTCCGGGTAAAATTACGAACCCAACTAAAACTCCGGGTAAAATTACGAACCCAACTAAAAAGTCCGGGTAAAATTACGAACCCAAATAAAAAGTCCGGGTAAAATTACGAACCCAACTAAAACTCCGGGTAAAATTACGAACTCAACTAAAACTCCGGGTAAAATTACGAACCCAACTAAAACTCCGGGTAAAATTACGAACCAAACTAAAAGTCCGGGTAAAAAATACGAACCCAACTAAAAAGTCCGGGTAAAATTACGAACCCAACTAAAACTCCGGGTAAAATTACGAACCCAACTAAAACTCCGGGTAAAATTACGAACCCAACTAAAACTCCGGGTAAAATTACGAACCCAACTAAAACTCCGGGTAAAATTACGAACCCAACTAAAACTCCGGGTAAAATTACGAACCCAACTAAAAATTCCGGGTAAAATTACGAACCCAAATAAAAAGTCTGGGTAAAATTACGAACCCAACTAAAACTCCGGGTAAAATTACGAACTCAACTAAAACTCCGGGTAAAATTACGAACCCAACTAAAACTCCGGGTAAAATTACGAACCCAACTAAAAGTCCGGGTAAAAAATACGAACCCAACTAAAAAGTCCGGGTAAAATTACGAACCCAACTAAAACTCCGGGTAAAATTACGAACCCAACTAAAACTCCGGGTAAAATTACGAACCCAACTAAAACTCCGGGTAAAATTACGAACCCAACTAAAACTCCGGGTAAAATTACGAACCCAACTAAAAAGTCCGGGTAAAATTACGAACCCAACTAAAACTCCGGGTAAAAAATACGAACCCAACTAAAACTCCGGGTAACATTTAGAACCCAACTAAAACTCCGGGTAAAAAAATACGAACCCAACTAAAACTCCGGGCAAAAATACCAACCCAACTAAAAAGTCCGGGTAAAAAATACGAACCCAACTAAAACTCCGGATAAAATTACGAACCCAACTAAAACTCCGGGTAAAAATACGAACCCAACTAAAACTCCGGGTAAAAATACGAACCCAACTAAAACTCCGGGTAAAAAATACGAACCCAACTAAAACTTCGGGTAAAAAATACGAACCCAACTAAAAAGTCCGGTAAAAAATATGAACCCAACTAAAACTCCGGGTAAAATTACCAACACAACTAAAACTCCGGGTAAAAATACGAACCCAACTAAAACTCCTTGTAAAAAATACGAATCCAACTAAAACTCCGGGTAAAAAATACGAACCCAACTAAAACTCCGGGTAAAGTTACGAACCCAACTAAAAGTCCGGGTAAAAAATACGAACCCAACTAAAAAGTCCGGGTAAAATTACGAACCCAACTAAAACTCCGGGTAAAATTACGAACCCAACTAAAACTCCGGGTAAAAAATACGAACCCAACTAAAAAGTCCGGATAAAAAATACGAACCTAACTTAAGACTCCGGGTAAAATTACGAACCCAACTAAAAAGTCCCGGTAAAATTACGAACCCAACTAAAAAGTCCGGGTAAAATTACGAACCCAACTAAAACTCCGGGTAAAATTACGAACTCAACTAAAACTCCGGGTAAAATTACGAACCCAACTAAAACTCCGGGTAAAATTACGAACCCAACTAAAAGTCCGGGTAAAAAATACGAACCCAACTAAAAAGTCCGGGTAAAATTACGAACCCAACTAAAACTCCGGGTAAAATTACGAACCCAAGTACAACTCCGGTTAAAATTACGAACGCAACTAAAACTCCGGGTAAAATTACGAACCCAACTAAAACTCCGGGTAAAATTACGAACCCAACTAAAAGTCCGGGTAAAATTACGAACCCAACTAAAAAGTCCGGGTAAAATTACGAACACAACTAAAAAGTCCGGGTAAAATTACGAACCCAACTAAAACTCCGGGTAAAATTACGAACCCAACTAAAACTCCGGGTAAAATTACGAACCGAACTAAAAGTCCGGGTAAAAAATACGAACCCAACTAAAAAGTCCGGGTAAAATTGCGAACATAAATAAAACTCCGGGTAAAATTACGAACCCAACTAAAACTCCGGGTAAAAAATACGAACCCAACTAAAAAGTCCGGATAAAAAATACGAACCTAACTTAAGACTCCGGGTAAAATTACGAACCCAACTAAAAAGTCCGGGTAAAATTACGAACCCAACTAAAACTCCGGGTAAAATTACTAACTCAACTAAAACTCCGGGTAAAATTACGAACCCAACTAAAACTCCGGGTAAAATTACGAACCCAACTAAAAGTCCGGGTAAAAAATACGAACCCAACTAAAAAGTCCGGGTAAAATTACGAACCCAACTAAAACTCCGGGTAAAATTACGAACCCAACTAAAACTCCGGGTAAAATTACGAACCCAAGTAAAACTCCAGGTAAAATTACGAACCCAAGTAAAACTCCGGGTAAAATTACGAACCCAACTAAAACTCCGGGTAAAATTACGAACCCAACTAAAACTCCGGGTAAAATTACGAACCCAACTAAAACTCCGGGTAAAATTACGAACCCAACTAAAACTCCGGGTAAAATTACGAACCCAACTAAAAGTCCGGGTAAAAAATACGAACCCAACTAAAAAGTCCGGGTTAAAAATACGAACCCAACTAAAACTCCGGGTAAAATTACGAACCCAACTAAAACTCCGGGTAAAATTACGAACCCAACTAAAACTCCGGGTAAAATTACGAACCCAATTAAAACTCCGGGTAAAATTACGAACCCAACTAAAAAGTCCGGGTAAAATTACGAACCCAACTAAAAGTCCGGGTAAAAAATACGAATCCAACTAAAAAGTCCGGGTAAAATTACGAACCCAACTAAAACTCCGGGTAAAATTACGAACCCAAGTACAACTCCGGGTAAAATTACGAACGCAACTAAAACTCCGGGTAAAATTACGAACCCAACTAAAACTCCGGGTAAAATTACGAACCCAACTAAAAGTCCGGGTAAAATTACGAACCCAACTAAAAAGTCCGGGTAAAATTACGAACACAACTAAAAAGTCCGGGTAAAATTACGAACCCAACTAAAACTCCGGGTAAAATTACGAACCCAACTAAAACTCCGGGTAAAATTACGAACCGAACTAAAAGTCCGGGTAAAAAATACGAACCCAACTAAAAAGTCCGGGTAAAATTGCGAACCCAAATAAAACTCCGCGTAAAATTACGAACCCAACTAAAACTCCGGGTAAAAAATACGAACCCAACTAAAAAGTCCGGATAAAAAATACGAACCTAACTTAAGACTCCGGGTAAAATTACGAACCCAACTAAAAAGTCCGGGTAAAATTACGAACCCAACTAAAACTCCGGGTAAAATTACTAACTCAACTAAAACTCCGGGTAAAATTACGAACCCAACTAAAACTCCGGGTAAAATTACGAACCCAACTAAAAGTCCGGGTAAAAAATACGAACCCAACTAAAAAGTCCGGGTAAAATTACGAACCCAACTAAAACTCCGGGTAAAATTACGAACCCAACTAAAACTCCGGGTAAAATTACGAACCCAAGTAAAACTCCAGGTAAAATTACGAACCCAAGTAAAACTCCGGGTAAAATTACGAACCCAACTAAAACTCCGGGTAAAATTACGAACCCAACTAAAACTCCGGGTAAAATACGAACCCAACTAAAACTCCGGGTAAAATTACGAACCCAACTAAAACTCCGGGTAAAATTACGAACCCAATTAAAACTCCGGGTAAAATTACGAACCCAACTAAAAAGTCCGGGTAAAATTACGAACCCAAATAAAACTCCGGGTAAAAAATACGAACCCAACTAAAAAGTCCGGGTAAAAATACGAACCTAACTTAAAACTCCAGGTAAAATTACGAACCCAACTAAAACTCCGGGTAAAAAATACGAACCAAACAAAAAAGTCCGGGTAACATTTAGAACCCAACTAAAACTCCGGGTAAAAAAATACGAACCCAACTAAAACTCCGGGCAAAAATACTAACCCAACTAAAAAGTCCGGGTAAAAAATACGAACCCAACTAAAACTCCGGCTAAAATTACGAACCCAACTAAAACTCCGGGTAAAAATACGAACCCAACTAAAACTCCAGGTAAAAATACGAACCCAACTAAAACTCCGGGTAAAAATACTAACCCAACTAAAAAGTCCGGGTAAAAAATACGAACCCAACTAAAACTCCGGGTAAAATTACGAACCCAACTAAAACTCCGGGTAAAAAATACGAACACAACTAAAACTCCGGATAAAATTACGAACGCAACTAAAACTCCGGGTAAAATTACGAACCCAACTAAAACTCCGGGTAAAAAATACGAACCCAACTAAAACTCCGGGCAAAAATACTAACCCAACTAAAAAGTCCGGGTAAAAAATACGAACTCAACTAAAACACCGGATAAAATTACGAACCCAACTAAAACTCCGGGTAAAAATACGAACCCAACTAAAACTCCGGGTAAAAATACTAACCCAACTAAAAAGTCCGGGTTAAAAATACGAACCCAACTAAAACTCCGGGTAAAATTACGAACCCAACTAAAACTCCGGGTAAAAATACAAACCCTACTAAAACTCCGGGTAAAAATACTAACCCAACTAAAAATTCCGGGTAAAAAATGCGAACCCAACTAGAACTCCGGGTAAAATTACGAACCCAACTAAAACTCCGGGTAAAAATACGAACCCAACTAAAACTCCGGGTAAAAATACTTACCCAACTAAAAAGTCCGGGTAAAAAATACGAACCCAACTAAAACTCCGGGTAAAAAATACGAACCCAACTAAAACTCCGGGTAAAAAGTACGAACCCAACTAAAACTCCGGGTAAAAAATGCTAACCCAACTAAAATGTCCGGGCAAAAAATACGAACCCAACTAAAACTCCGGGTAAAATTACGAACCCAACTAAAACTCCGGGTAAAAATACGAACCCAACTAAAACTCCGGGTAAAAATACTAACCCGAACTAAAAAGTCCGGGTCAAAAATACGAACCCAACTAAAACTCCGGGTAAAATTACGAACCCAACTAAAACTCCGGGTAAAAAAATACGAACCCAACTAAAACTCCGGGCAAAAATACTAACCCAACTAAAAAGTCCGGGTAAAAAATACGAACCCAACTAAAACTCCGGCTAAAATTACGAACCCAACTAAAACTCCGGGTAAAAATACGAACCCAACTAAAACTCCAGGTAAAAATACGAACCCAACTAAAACTCCGGGTAAAAATACTAACCCAACTAAAAAGTCCGGGTAAAAAATACGAACCCAACTAAAACTCCGGGTAAAATTACGAACCCAACTAAAACTCCGGGTAAAAAATACGAACACAACTAAAACTCCGGATAAAATTACGAACGCAACTAAAACTCCGGGTAAAATTACGAACCCAACTAAAACTCCGGGTAAAAAATACGAACCCAACTAAAACTCCGGGCAAAAATACTAACCCAACTAAAAAGTCCGGGTAAAAAATACGAACTCAACTAAAACACCGGATAAAATTACGAACCCAACTAAAACTCCGGGTAAAAATACGAACCCAACTAAAACTCCGGGTAAAAATACTAACCCAACTAAAAATCCGGGTTAAAAATACGAACCCAACTAAAACTCCGGGTAAAATTACGAACCCAACTAAAACTCCGGGTAAAAATACAAACCCTACTAAAACTCCGGGTAAAAATACTAACCCAACTAAAAATTCCGGGTAAAAAATGCGAACCCAACTAGAACTCCGGGTAAAATTACGAACCCAACTAAAACTCCGGGTAAAAATACGAACCCAACTAAAACTCCGGGTAAAAATACTTACCCAACTAAAAAGTCCGGGTAAAAAATACGAACCCAACTAAAACTCCGGGTAAAAAATACGAACCCAACTAAAACTCCGGGTAAAAAGTACGAACCCAACTAAAACTCCGGGTAAAAAATGCTAACCCAACTAAAATGTCCGGGCAAAAAATACGAACCCAACTAAAACTCCGGGTAAAATTACGAACCCAACTAAAACTCCGGGTAAAAATACGAACCCAACTAAAACTCCGGGTAAAAATACTAACCCGAACTAAAAAGTCCGGGTCAAAAATACGAACCCAACTAAAACTCCGGGTAAAATTACGAACCCAACTAAAACTCCGGGTAAAATTACGAACCCAACTAAAACTCCGGGTAAAATTACGTACCCAACTAAAAGTCCGGGTAAAAAATACGAACCCAACTAAAAAGTCCGGGTAAAATTACGAACCCAAGTAAAACTCCGGGGAAAATTACGAACCCAACTAAAACTCCGGGTAAAATTACGAACCCAACTAAAAAGTCCGGGTAAAATTACGAACCCAATTAAAAAGTCCGGGTAAAACTACGAACCCAACTAAAACTCCGGGTAAAATTACGAACCCAACTAAAACTCCGGGTAAAAAATACGAACCCAACTAAAAAGTCCGGATAAAAAATACGAACCTAACTTAAGACTCCGGGTAAAATTCCGAACCCAACTAAAAAGTCCGGGTAAAATTACGAACCCAACTAAAAAGTCCGGGTAAAATTACGAACCCAACTAAAACTCCGGGTAAAATTACGAACCCAATTAAAACTCCGGGTAAAATTACGAACCCAACTAGTACTCCGGGTAAAATTACGAACGCAACTAAAAGTCCGGGTAAAAAATACGAACCCAACTAAAAAGTCCGGGTAAAATTACGAACCCAACTAAAACTCCGGGTAAAATTACGAACCCAACTAAAACTCCGGGTAAAATTACGAACCCAAGTAAAACTCCGGGTAAAATTACGAACCCAAGTACAACTCCGGGTAAAATTACGAACGCAACTAAAACTCCGGGTAAAATTACGAACCCAACTAAAACTCCGGATAAAATTACGAACCCAACTAAAAGTCTGGGTAAAATTACGAACCCAACTAAAAAGTCCGGGTAAAATTACGAACCCAACTAAAAAGTCCGGGTAAAATTACGAACCCAACTAAAACTCCGGGTAAAATTACGAACCCAACTAAAACTCCGGGTAAAATTACGAACCGAACTAAAAGTCCGGGTAAAAAATACGAACCCAACTAAAAAGTCCGGGTAAAATTGCGAACCCAACTAAAAGTCCGGGTAAAATTACGAACCCAACTAAAACTCCGGGTAAAAAATACGAACCCAACTAAAAAGTCCGGATAAAAAATACGAACCTAAGTTAAGACTCCGGGTAAAATTACGAACCCAACTAAAAAGTCCGGGTAAAATTACGAACCCAACTAAAACTCCGGGTAAAATTACGAACCCAACTAAAAGTCCGGGTAAAAAATACGAACCCAACTAAAAAGTCCGGGTAAAATTACGAACCCAACTAAAACTCCGGGTAAAATTACGAACCCAACTAAAACTCCGGGTAAAATTACGAACCCAAGTAAAACTCCGGGTAAAATTAGGAACCCAAGTAAAACTCCGGGTAAAATTACGAACCCAACTAAAACTCCGGGTAAAATTACGAACCCAACTAAAACTCCGGGTAAAATTACGAACCCAACTAAAATTCCGGGTAAAAATACGAACCCAACTAAAAAGTCCGGGTAACTCAAGTCTCCGGGTAAAATTACGAACCCAATTAAAACTCCGGGTAAAATTACGAACCCAATTAAAAGTCCGGGTAGAAATACGAACCCAACTAAAAAGTCCGGGTAAAATTACGAACCCAACTAAAACTCCGGGAAAAATTACGAACCCAACTAAAACTCCGGGTAAAATTACGAACCCAAGTAAAACTCCGGGTAAAATTACGAACCCAACTAAAACTCCGGGTAAAATTACGAACGCAACTAAAACTCCGGGTAAAATTACGAACCCAACTAAAACTCCGGGTAAAATTACGAACCCAATTAAAACTCCGGGTAAAATTACGAACCCAATTAAAAGTCCGGGTAAAGAATACGAACCCAACTAAAAAGTCCGGGTAAAATTACGAACCCAACTAAAACTCCTTGTAAAATTACGAACCCAACTAAAACTCCGGGTAAAATTACGAACCCAAGTAAAACTCCGGGTAAAATTACGAACCCAACTAAAACTCCGGGTAAAATTACGAACGCAACTAAAACTCCGGGTAAAATTACGAACCCAACTAAAACTCCGGGTAAAATTACGAACCCAACTAAAACTCCGGGTAAAATTACGAACCCAATTAAAACTCCGGGTAAAATTACGAACCCAATTAAAAGTCCGGGTAAAAATACGAACCCAACTAAAAAGTCCGGGTAACTCAAGACTCCGGGTAAAATTACGAACCCAACTAAAACTCCGGGTAAAATTACGAACCCAACTAAAACTCCGGGTAAAAAATACGAACCCAACTAAAAAGTCCGGATAAAAAATACGAACCTAACTTAAGACTCCGGGTAAAATTACGAACCCAACTAAAAAGTCCGGATAAAAAATACGAACCTAACTTAAGACTCCGGGTAAAATTACGAACCCAACTAAAAAGTCCGGGTAAAATTACGAACCCAACTAAAAAGTCCGGGTAAAATTACGAACCCAACTAAAACTCCGGGTAAAATTACGAACCCAATTAAAACTCCGGGTAAAATTACGAACCCAACTAAAACTCCGGGTAAAATTACGAACCCAAGTAAAACTCCGGGTAAAATTACGAACCCAACTAAAACTCCGGGTAAAATTACGAACGTAACTAAAAGTCCGGGTAAAAAATACGAACCCAACTAAAAAGTCCGGGTAAAATTACGAACCCAACTAAAACTCCGGGTAAAATTACGAACCCAACTAAAACTCCGGGTAAAATTACGAACCCAACTAAAAGTCCGGGTAAAAAATACGAACCCAACTAAAAAGTCCGGGTAAAATTACGAACCCAAGTAAAACTCCGGGGAAAATTACGAACCCAACTAAAACTCCGGGTAAAATTACGAACCCAACTAAAAAGTCCGGGTAAAATTACGAACCCAACTAAAAAGTCCGGGTAAAATTACGAACCCAACTAAAACTCCGGGTAAAATTACGAACCCAATTAAAACTCCGGGTAAAATTACGAACCCAACTAAAACTCCGGGTAAAATTACGAACGCAACTAAAAGTCCGGGTAAAAAATACGAACCCAACTAAAAAGTCCGGGTAAAATTACGAACCCAACTAAAACTCCGGGTAAAATTACGAACCCAACTAAAACTCCGGGTAAAATTACGAACCCAAGTAAAACTCCGGGTAAAATTACGAACCCAAGTACAACTCCGGGTAAAATTACGAACGCAACTAAAACTCCGGGTAAAATTACGAACCCAACTAAAACTCCGGATAAAATTACGAACCCAACTAAAAGTCTGGGTAAAATTACGAACCCAACTAAAAAGTCCGGGTAAAATTACGAACCCAACTAAAAAGTCCGGGTAAAATTACGAACCCAACTAAAACTCCGGGTAAAATTACGAACCCAACTAAAACTCCGGGTAAAATTACGAACCGAACTAAAAGTCCGGGTAAAAAATACGAACCCAACTAAAAAGTCCGGGTAAAATTGCGAACCCAACTAAAACTCCGGGTAAAATTACGAACCCAACTAAAACTCCGGGTAAAAAATACGAACCCAACTAAAAAGTCCGGATAAAAAATACGAACCTAAGTTAAGACTCCGGGTAAAATTACGAACCCAACTAAAAAGTCCGGGTAAAATTACGAACCCAACTAAAACTCCGGGTAAAATTACTAACTCAACTAAAACTCCGGGTAAAATTACGAACCCAACTAAAACTCCGGGTAAAATTACGAACCCAACTAAAAGTCCGGGTAAAAAATACGAACCCAACTAAAAAGTCCGGGTAAAATTACGAACCCAACTAAAACTCCGGGTAAAATTACGAACCCAACTAAAACTCCGGGTAAAATTACGAACCCAAGTAAAACTCCGGGTAAAATTACGAACCCAAGTAAAACTCCGGGTAAAATTACGAACCCAACTAAAACTCCGGGTAAAATTACGAACCCAACTAAAACTCCGGGTAAAATTACGAACCCAACTAAAAGTCCGGGTAAAAATACGAACCCAACTAAAAAGTCCGGGTAACTCAAGACTCCGGGTAAAATTACGAACCCAATTAAAACTCCGGGTAAAATTACGAACCCAATTAAAAGTCCGGGTAAAAAATACGAACCCAACTAAAAAGTCCGGGTAAAATTACGAACCCAACTAAAACTCCGGGTAAAATTACGAACCCAACTAAAACTCCGGGTAAAATTACGAACCCAAGTAGAACTCCGGGTAAAATTACGAACCCAACTAAAACTCCGGGTAAAATTACGAACGCAACTAAAACTCCGGGTAAAATTACGAACCCAACTAAAACTCCGGGTAAAATTACGAACCCAATTAAAACTCCGGGTAAAATTACGAACCCAATTAAAAGTCCGGGTAAAAAATACGAACCCAACTAAAAAGTCCGGGTAAAATTACGAACCCAACTAAAACTCCGGGTAAAATTACGAACCCAACTAAAACTCCGGGTAAAATTACGAACCCAAGTAAAACTCAGGGTAAAATTACGAACCCAACTAAAACTCCGGGTAAAATTACGAACGCAACTAAAACTCCGGGTAAAATTACGAACCCAACTAAAACTCCGGGTAAAATTACGAACCCAACTAAAACTCCGGGTAAAATTACGAACCCAATTAAAACTCCGGGTAAAATTACGAACCCAATTAAAAGTCCGGGTAAAAATACGAACCCAACTAAAAAGTCCGGGTAACTTAAGACTCCGGGTAAAATTACGAACCCAACTAAAACTCCGGGTAAAATTACGAACCCAACTAAAACTCCGGGTAAAATTACGAACCCAACTAAAACTCCGGGTAAAATTACGAACCCAACTAAAAGTCCGGGTAAAAAATACGAACCCAACTAAAAAGTCCGGGTTAAAAATACGAACCCAACTAAAACTCCGGGTAAAATTACGAACCCAACTAAAACTCCGGGTAAAATTACGAACCCAACTAAAACTCCGGGTAAAATTACGAACCCAATTAAAACTCCGGGTAAAATTACGAACCCAACTAAAAAGTCCGGGTAAAATTACGAACCCAAATAAAACTCCGGGTAAAAAATACGAACCCAACTAAAAAGTCCGGGTAAAAATACGAACCTAACTTCAAACTCCAGGTAAAATTACGAACCCAACTAAAACTCCGGGTAAAAAATACGAACCAAACAAAAAAGTCCGGGTAACATTTAGAACCCAACTAAAACTCCGTGTAAAATTACGAACCCAACTAAAACTCCGGGTAAAATTACGAACCCAATTAAAACTCCGGGTAAAATTACGAACCCAACTAAAACTCCGGGTAAAATTACGAACCCAATTAAAACTCCGGGTAAAATTACGAACCCAACTAAAAAGTCCGGGTAAAATTACGAACCCAACTAAAACTCCGGGCAAAAATACTAGCCCAACTAAAAAGTCCGGGTAAAAAATACGAACCCAACTAAAACTCCGGCTAAAATTACGAACCCAACTAAAACTCCGGGTAAAAATACGAACCCAACTAAAACTCCGGGTAAAAATACGAACCCAACTAAAACTCCGGGTAAAAATACTAACCCAACTAAAAAGTCCGGGTAAAAAATACGAACCCAACTAAAACTCCGGGTAAAATTACGAACCCAACTAAAACTCCGGGTAAAAAATACGAACCCAACTAAAACTCCGGATAAAATTACGAACGCAACTAAAACTCCGGGTAAAATTACGAACCCAACTAAAACTCCGGGTAAAAAATACGAACCCAACTAAAACTCCGGGCAAAAATACTAACCCAACTAAAAAGTCCGGGTAAAAAATACGAACTCAACTAAAACACCGGATAAAATTACGAACCCAACTAAAACTCCGGGTAAAAATACGAACCCAATTAAAACTCCGGGTAAAAATACTAACCCAACTAAAAAGTCCGGGTTAAAAGTACGAACCCAACTAAAACTCCGGGTAAAATTACGAACCCAACTAAAACTCCAGGTAAAAATACAAACCCTACTAAAACTCCGGGTAAAAATACTAACCCAACTAAAAATTCCGGGTAAAAAATGCGAACCCAACTAGAACTCCGGGTAAAATTACGAACTCAACTAAAACTCCGGGTAGAAATACGAACCCAACTAAAACTCCGGGTAAAAATACTTACCCAACTAAAAAGTCCGGGTAAAAAAGACGAACCCAACTAAAACTCCGGGTAAAAAATACGAACCCAACTAAAACTCCGGGTAAAAAGTACGAACCCAACTAAAACTCCGGGTAAAAAATGCTAACCCAACTAAAATGTCCGGGTAAAAAATACGAACCCAACTAAAACTCCGGGTAAAATTACGAACCCAACTAAAACTCCGGGTAAAAATACGAACCCAACTAAAACTCCGGGTAAAAATACTAACCCCAACTAAAAAGTCCGGGTCAAAAATACGAACCCAACTAAAACTCCGGGTAAAATTACGAACCCAACTACAACTCCGGGTAAAATTACGAACCCAACTAAAACTCCGGGTAAAATTACGAACCCAACTAAAAGTCCGGGTAAAAAATACGAACCCAACTAAAAAGTCCGGGTAAAATTACGAACCCAAGTAAAACTCCGGGTAAAATTACAAACCCAACTAAAACTCCGGGTAAAATTACGAACCCAACTAAAAAGTCCGGGTAAAATTACGAACCCAATTAAAAGGTTCGGGTAAAATTACGAACCCAACTAAAACTCCGGGTAAAATTACGAACCCAACTAAAACTCCGTGTAAAAAATACGAACCCAACTAAAAAGTCCGGATAAAAAATACGAACCTAACTTAAGACTCCGGGTAAAATTACGAACCCAACTAAAAAGTCCGGGTAAAATTACGAACCCAACTAAAAAGTCCGGGTAAAATTACGAACCCAACTAAAACTCCGGGTAAAATTACGAACTCAACTAAAACTCCGGGTAAAATTACGAACCCAACTAAAACTCCGGGTAAAATTACGAACCCAACTAAAAGTCCGGGTAAAAAATACGAACCCAACTAAAAAGTCCGGGTAAAATTACGAACCCAACTAAAACTCCGGGTAAAATTACGAACCCAACTAAAACTCCGGGTAAAATTACGAACCCAAGTAAAACTCCGGGTAAAATTACGAACCCAAGTACAACTCCGGGTAAAATTACGAACGCAACTAAAACTCCGGGTAAAATTACGAACCCAACTAAAACTCCGGATAAAATTACGAACCCAACTAAAAGTCTGGGTAAAATTACGAACCCAACTAAAAAGTCCGGGTAAAATTACGAACCCAACTAAAAAGTCCGGGTAAAATTACGAACCCAACTAAAACTCCGGGTAAAATTACGAACCCAACTAAAACTCCGGGTAAAATTACGAACCGAACTAAAAGTCCGGGTAAAAAATACGAACCCAACTAAAATGTCCGGGTAAAATTGCGAACCCAACTAAAACTCCGGGTAAAATTACGAACCCAACTAAAACTCCGGGTAAAAAATACGAACCCAACTAAAAAGTCCGGATAAAAAATACGAACCTAACTTAAGACTCCGGGTAAAATTACGAACCCAACTAAAAAGTCCGGGTAAAATTACGAACCCAACTAAAACTCCGGGTAAAATTACTAACTCAACTAAAACTCCGGGTAAAATTACGAACCCAACTAAAACTCCGGGTAAAATTACGAACCCAACTAAAAGTCCGGGTAAAAAATACGAACCCAACTAAAAAGTCCGGGTAAAATTACGAACCCAACTAAAACTCCGGGTAAAATTACGAACCCAACTAAAACTCCGGGTAAAATTACGAACCCAAGTAAAACTCCGGGTAAAATTACGAACCCAAGTAAAACTCCGGGTAAAATTACGAACCCAACTAAAACTCCGGGTAAAATTACGAACCCAACTAAAACTCCGGGTAAAATTACGAACCCAACTAAAAGTCCGGGTAAAAATACGAACCCAACTAAAAAGTCCGGGTAACTCAAGACTCCGGGTAAAATTACGAACCCAACTAAAACTCCGGGTAAAATTACGAACCCAAGTAAAACTCCGGGTAAAATTATGAACGCAACTAAAACTCCGGGTAAAATTACGAACCCAACTAAAACTCCGGGTAAAATTACGAACCCAACTAAAACTCCGGGTAAAATTACGAACCCAATTAAAACTCCGGGTAAAATTACGAACCCAACTAAAAAGTCCGGGTAAAATTACGAACCCAAATAAAACTCCGGGTAAAAAATACGAACCCAACTAAAAAGTCCGGGTAAAAATACGAACCTAACTTAAAACTCCAGGTAAAATTACGAACCCAACTAAAACTCCGGGTAAAAAATACGAACCAAACAAAAAAGTCCGGGTAACATTTAGAACCCAACTAAAACTCCGGGTAAAAAAATACGAACCCAACTAAAACTCCGGGCAAAAATACTAACCCAACTAAAAAGTCCGGGTAAAAAATTCTAACCCAACTAAAACTCCGGCTAAAATTACGAACCCAACTAAAACTCCGGGTAAAAATACGAACCCAACTAAAACTCCGGGTAAAAATACGAACTCAACTAAAACTCCGGGTAAAAATACTAACCCAACTAAAAAGTCCGGGTAAAAAATACGAACCCAACTAAAACTCCGGGTAAAATTACGAACCCAACTAAAACTCCGGGTAAAAAATAGGAACCCAACTAAAACTCCGGATAAAATTACGAACGCAACTAAAACTCCGGGTAAAATTACGAACCCAACTAAAACTCCGGGTAAAAAATACGAACCCAACTAAAACTACGGGCAAAAATACTAACCCAACTAAAAAGTCCGGGTAAAAAATACGAACTCAACTAAAACACCGGATAAAATTACGAACCCAACTAAAACTCCGGGTAAAAATACGAACCCAACTAAAACTCCGGGTAAAAATACTAACCTAACTAAAAAGTCCGGGTTAAAAATACGAACCCAACTAAAACTCCGGGTAAAATTACGAACCCAACTAAAACTCCGGGTAAAAATACAAACCCTACTAAAACTCCGGGTAAAAATACTAACCCAACTAAAAATTCCGGGTAAAAAATGCGAACCCAACTAGAACTCCGGGTAAAAAATACGAACCCAACTAAAACTCCGGGTAAAAAATACTAACCCAACTAAATAGTTCAGGTAAAAGATACGAACCCAACTAAAACTCCGGGTAAAATTACGAACCCAACTAAAACTCCGGGTAAAATTACGAACCCAAGTAAAACTCCGGGTAAAATTACGAACCCAACTAAAACTCCGGGTAAAATTACGAACGCAACTAAAACTCCGGGTAAAATTACGAACCCAACTAAAACTCCGGGTAAAATTACGAACCCAATTAAAACTCCGGGTAAAATTACGAACCCAATTAAAAGTCCGGGTAAAAAATACGAACCCAACTAAAAAGTCCGGGTAAAATTACGAACCCAACTAAAACTCCGGGTAAAATTACGAACCCAACTAAAACTCCGGGTAAAATTACGAACCCAAGTAAAACTCCGGGTAAAATTACGAACCCAACTAAAACTCCGGGTAAAATTACGAACGCAACTAAAACTCCGGGTAAAATTACGAACCCAACTAAAACTCCGGGTAAAATTACGAACCCAACTAAAACTCCGGGTAAAATTACGAACCCAATTAAAACTCCGGGTAAAATTACGAACCCAATTAAAAGTCCGGGTAAAAATACGAACCCAACTAAAAAGTCCGGGTAACTCAAGACTCCGGGTAAAATTACGAACCCAACTAAAACTCCGGGTAAAATTACGAACCCAACTAAAACTCCGGGTAAAATTACGAACCCAACTAAAACTCCGGGTAAAATTATGAACCCAACTAAAAGTCCGGGTAAAAAATACGAACCCAACTAAAAAGTCCGGGTTAAAAATACGAACCCAACTAAAACTCCGGGTAAAATTACGAACCCAACTAAAACTCCGGGTAAAATTACGAACCCAACTAAAACTCCGGGTAAAATTACGAACCCAATTAAAACTCCGGGTAAAATTACGAACCCAACTAAAACTCCGGGTAAAATTACGAACCCAACTAAAAAGTCCGGGTAAAATTACGAACCCAACTAAAACTCCGGGTAAAATTACGAACCCAACTAAAACTCCGGGTAAAATTACGAACCCAACTAAAACTCCGGGTAAAATTACGAACCCAACTAAAACTCCGGGTAAAATTACGAACCCAACTAAAAAGTCCGGGTAAAATTACGAACCCAACTAAAACTCCGGGTAAAAAATACGAACCCAACTAAAACTCCGGGTAACATTTAGAACCCAACTAAAACTCCGGGTAAAAAAATACGAACCCAACTAAAACTCCGGGCAAAAATACTAACCCAACTAAAAAGTCCGGGTAAAAAATACGAACCCAACTAAAACTCCGGATAAAATTACGAACCCAACTAAAACTCCGGGTAAAAATACGAACCCAACTAAAACTCCGGGTAAAAAATACGAACCCAACTAAAACTTCGGGTAAAAAATACGAACCCAACTAAAAAGTCCGGTAAAAAATATGAACCCAACTAAAACTCCGGGTAAAATTACCAACACAACTAAAACTCCGGGTAAAAATACGAACCCAACTAAAACTCCTTGTAAAAAATACGAATCCAACTAAAACTCCGGGTAAAAAATACGAACCCAACTAAAACTCCGGGTAAAGTTACGAACCCAACTAAAAGTCCGGGTAAAAAATACGAACCCAACTAAAAAGTCCGGGTAAAATTACGAACCCAACTAAAACTCCGGGTAAAATTACGAACTCAACTAAAACTCCGGGTAAAATTACGAACCCAACTAAAAATCCGGGTAAAATTACGAACCCAACTAAAAGTCCGGGTAAAAAATACGAACCCAACTAAAAAGTCCGGGTAAAATTACGAACCCAACTAAAACTCCGGGTAAAATTACGAACCCAAGTACAACTCCGGGTAAAATTACGAACCCAACTAAAACTCCGGGTAAAAAATACGAACCCAACTAAAACTCCGGGTAACATTTAGAACCCAACTAAAACTCCGGGTAAAAAAATACGAACCCAACTAAAACTCCGGGCAAAAATACTAACCCAACTAAAAAGTCCGGGTAAAAAATACGAACCCAACTAAAACTCCGGATAAAATTACGAACCCAACTAAAACTCCGGGTAAAAATACGAACCCAACTAAAACTCCGGGTAAAAAATACGAACCCAACTAAAACTTCGGGTAAAAAATACGAACCCAACTAAAAAGTCCGGTAAAAAATACGAACCCAACTAAAACTCCGGGTAAAGTTACGAACCCAACTAAAACTCCGGGTAAAAAATACGAACCCAACTAAAACTTCGGGTAAAAAATACGAACCCAACTAAAAAGTCCGGTAAAAAATATGAACCCAACTAAAACTCCGGGTAAAAATACGAACCCAACTAAAACTCCTTGTAAAAAATACGAATCCAACTAAAACTCCGGGTAAAAAATACGAACCCAACTAAAACTCCGGGTAAAGTTACGAACCCAACTAAAAGTCCGGGTAAAAAATACGAACCCAACTAAAAAGTCCGGGTAAAATTACGAACCCAACTAAAACTCCGGGTAAAATTACGAACCCAACTAAAACTCCGGGTAAAAAATACGAACCCAACTAAAAAGTCCGGATAAAAAATACGAACCTAACTTAAGACTCCGGGTAAAATTACGAACCCAACTAAAAAGTCCCGGTAAAATTACGAACCCAACTAAAAAGTCCGGGTAAAATTACGAACCCAACTAAAACTCCGGGTAAAATTACGAACTCAACTAAAACTCCGGGTAAAATTACGAACCCAACTAAAACTCCGGGTAAAATTACGAACCCAACTAAAAGTCCGGGTAAAAAATACGAACCCAACTAAAAAGTCCGGGTAAAATTACGAACCCAACTAAAGCTCCGGGTAAAATTACGAACCCAAGTACAACTCCGGGTAAAATTACGAACGCAACTAAAAATCCGGGTAAAATTACGAACCCAACTAAAACTCCGGGTAAAATTACGAACCCAACTAAAAGTCCGGGTAAAATTACGAACCCAACTAAAAAGTCCGGGTAAAATTACGAACACAACTAAAAAGTCCGGGTAAAATTACGAACCCAACTAAAACTCCGGGTAAAATTACGAACCCAACTAAAACTCCGGGTAAAATTACGAACCGAACTAAAAGTCCGGGTAAAAAATACGAACCCAACTAAAAAGTCCGGGTAAAATTGCGAACCCAACTAAAACTCCGGGTAAAATTACGAACCCAACTAAAAAGTCCGGATAAAAAATACGAACCTAACTTAAGACTCCGGGTAAAATTACGAACCCAACTAAAAAGTCCGGGTAAAATTACGAACCCAACTAAAACTCCGGGTAAAATTACTAACTCAACTAAAACTCCGGGTAAAATTACGAACCCAACTAAAACTCCGGGTAAAATTACGAACCCAACTAAAAGTCCAGGTAAAAAATACGAACCCAACTAAAAAGTCCGGGTAAAATTACGAACCCAACTAAAACTCCGGGTAAAATTACGAACCCAACTAAAACTCCGGGTAAAATTACGAACCCAAGTAAAACTCCAGGTAAAATTACGAACCCAAGTAAAACTCCGGGTAAAATTACGAACCCAACTAAAACTCCGGGTAAAATTACGAACCCAACTAAAACTCCGGGTAAAATTACGAACCCAACTAAAAGTCCGGGTAAAAATACGAACCCAACTAAAAAGTCCGGGTAACTCAAGACTCCGGGTAAAATTGCGAACCCAACTAAAACTCCGGGTAAAATTACGAACCCAACTAAAAAGTCCGGATAAAAAATACGAACCTAACTTAAGACTCCGGGTAAAATTACGAACCCAACTAAAAAGTCCGGGTAAAATTACGAACCCAACTAAAACTCCGGGTAAAATTACTAACTCAACTAAAACTCCGGGTAAAATTACGAACCCAACTAAAACTCCGGGTAAAATTACGAACCCAACTAAAAGTCCGCGTAAAAAATACGAACCCAACTAAAAAGTCCGGGTAAAATTACGAACCCAACTAAAACTCCGGGTAAAATTACGAACCCAACTAAAACTCCGGGTAAAATTACGAACCCAAGTAAAACTCCAGGTAAAATTACGAACCCAAGTAAAACTCCGGGTAAAATTACGAACCCAACTAAAACTCCGGGTAAAATTACGAACCCAACTAAAACTCCGGGTAAAATTACGAACCCAACTAAAAGTCCGGGTAAAAATACGAACCCAACTAAAAAGTCCGGGTAACTCAAGACTCCGGGTAAAATTACGAACCCAACTAAAACTCCGGGTAAAATTACGAACCCAACTAAAACTCCGGGTAAAATTACGAACCCAACTAAAAGTCCGGGTAAAAAATACGAACCCAACTAAAAAGTCCGGGTTAAAAATACGAACCCAACTAAAACTCCGGGTAAAATTACGAACCCAACTAAAACTCCGGGTAAAATTACGAACCCAACTAAAACTCCGGGTAAAATTACGAACCCAATTAAAACTCCGGGTAAAATTACGAACCCAACTAAAAAGTCCGGGTAAAATTACGAACCCAAATAAAACTCCGGGTAAAAAATACGAACCCAACTAAAAAGTCCGGGTAAAAATACGAACCTAACTTAAAACTCCAGGTAAAATTACGAACCCAACTAAAACTCCGGGTAAAAAATACGAACCAAACAAAAAAGTCCGGGTAACATTTAGAACCCAACTAAAACTCCGGGTAAAAAAATACGAACCCAACTAAAACTCCGGGCAAAAATACTAACCCAACTAAAAAGTCCGGGTAAAAAATACGAACCCAACTAAAACTCCGGCTAAAATTACGAACCCAACTAAAACTCCGGGTAAAAATACGAACCCAACTAAAACTCCAGGTAAAAATACGAACCCAACTAAAACTCCGGGTAAAAATACTAACCCAACTAAAAAGTCCGGGTAAAAAATACGAATCCAACTAAAACTCCGGGTAAAATTACGAACCCAACTAAAACTCCGGGTAAAAAATACGAACCCAACTAAAACTCCGGATAAAATTACGAACGCAACTAAAACTCCGGGTAAAATTACGAACCCAACTAAAACTCCGGGTAAAAAATACGAACCCAACTAAAACTCCGGGCAAAAATACTAACCCAACTAAAAAGTCCGGGTAAAAAATACGAACTCAACTAAAACACCGGATAAAATTACGAACCCAACTAAAACTCCGGGTAAAAATACGAACCCAACTAAAACTCCGGGTAAAAATACTAACCCAACTAAAAAGTCCGGGTTAAAAATACTAACCCAACTAAAACTCCGGGTAAAATTACGAACCCAACTAAAACTCCGGGTAAAAATACAAACCCTACTAAAACTCCGGGTAAAAATACTAACCCAACTAAAAATTCCGGGTAAAAAATGCGAACCCAACTAGAACTCCGGGTAAAATTACGAACCCAACTAAAACTCCGGGTAAAAATACGAACCCAACTAAAACTCCGGGTAAAAATACTTACCCAACTAAAAAGTCCGGGTAAAAAATACGAACCCAACTAAAACTCCGGGTAAAAAATACGAACCCAACTAAAACTCCGGGTAAAAAGTACGAACCCAACTAAAACTCCGGGTAAAAAATGCTAACCCAACTAAAATGTCCGGGCAAAAAATACGAACCCAACTAAAACTCCGGGTAAAATTACGAACCCAACTAAAACTCCGGGTAAAAATACGAACCCAACTAAAACTCCGGGTAAAAATACTAACCCGAACTAAAAAGTCCGGGTCAAAAATACGAACCCAACTAAAACTCCGGGTAAAATTACGAACCCAACTAATACTCCGGGTAAAATTACGAACCCAACTAAAACTCCGGGTAAAATTACGAACCCAACTAAAAGTCCGGGTAAAAAATACGAACCCAACTAAAAAGTCCGGGTAAAATTACGAACCCAAGTAAAACTTCGGGGAAAATTACGAACCCAACTAAAACTCCAGGTAAAATTACGAACCCAACTAAAAAGTCCGGGTAAAATTACGAACCCAATTAAAAAGTCCGGGTAAAATTACGAACCCAACTAAAACTCCGGGTAAAATTACGAACCCAACTAAAACTCCGGGTAAAAAATACGAACCCAACTAAAAAGTCCGGATAAAAAATACGAACCTAACTTAAGACTCCGGGTAAAATTACGAACCCAACTAAAAAGTCCGGGTAAAATTACGAACCCAACTAAAAAGTCCGGGTAAAATTACGAACCCAACTAAAACTCCGGGTAAAATTACGAACCCAATTAAAACTCCGGGTAAAATTACGAACCCAACTAAAACTCCGGGTAAAATTACGAACGCAACTAAAAGTCCGGGTAAAAAATACGAACCCAACTAAAAAGTCCGGGTAAAATTACGAACCCAACTAAAACTCCGGGTAAAATTACGAACCCAACTAAAACTCCGGGTAAAATTACGAACCCAAGTAAAACTCCGGGTAAAATTACGAACCCAAGTACAACTCCGGGTAAAATTACGAACGCAACTAAAACTCCGGGTAAAATTACGAACCCAACTAAAACTCCGGATAAAATTACGAACCCAACTAAACCTCCGGGTAAAAAATACGAACCCAACTAAAACTCCGGGCAAAAATACTAACCCAACTAAAAAGTCCGGGTAAAAAATACGAACTCAACTAAAACACCGGATAAAATTACGAACCCAACTAAAACTCCGGGTAAAAATACGAACCCAACTAAAACTCCGGGTAAAAATACTAACCCAACTAAAAAGTCCGGGTTAAAAATACGAACCCAACTAAAACTCCGGGTAAAATTACGAACCCAACTAAAACTCCGGGTAAAATTACGAACCCAACTAAAAGTCCGGGTAAAAAATACGAACCCAACTAAAAAGTCCGGGTAAAATTACGAACCCAACTAAAACTCCGGGTAAAATTACGAACCCAACTAAAAGTCCGGGTAAAATTACGAACCCAACTAAAAAGTCCGGGTAAAATTACGAACACAACTAAAAAGTCCGGGTAAAATTACGAACCCAACTAAAACTCCGGGTAAAATTACGAACCCAACTAAAACTCCGGGTAAAATTACGAACCGAACTAAAAGTCCGGGTAAAAAATACGAACCCAACTAAAAAGTCCGGGTAAAATTACGAACCCAACTAAAACTCCGGGTAAAATTACGAACCCAACTAAAAGTCCGGGTAAAATTACGAACCCAACTAAAAAGTCCGGGTAAAATTACGAACCCAACTAAAACTCCGGGTAAAATTACTAACTCAACTAAAACTCCGGGTAAAATTACGAACCCAACTAAAACTCCGGGTAAAATTACGAACCCAACTAAAAGTCCGGGTAAAAAATACGAACCCAACTAAAAAGTCCGGGTAAAATTACGAACCCAACTAAAACTCCGGGTAAAATTACGAACCCAACTAAAACTCCGGGTAAAATTACGAACCCAAGTAAAACTCCAGGTAAAATTACGAACCCAAGTAAAACTCCGGGTAAAATTACGAACCCAACTAAAACTCCGGGTAAAATTACGAACCCAACTAAAACTCCGGGTAAAATTACGAACCCAACTAAAAGTCCGGGTAAAAATACGAACCCAACTAAAAAGTCCGGGTAACTCAAGACTCCGGGTAAAATTGCGAACCCAACTAAAACTCCGGGTAAAATTACGAACCCAACTAAAAAGTCCGGATAAAAAATACGAACCTAACTTAAGACTCCGGGTAAAATTACGAACCCAACTAAAAAGTCCGGGTAAAATTACGAACCCAACTAAAACTCCGGGTAAAATTACTAACTCAACTAAAACTCCGGGTAAAATTACGAACCCAACTAAAACTCCGGGTAAAATTACGAACCCAACTAAAAGTCCGGGTAAAAAATACGAACCCAACTAAAAAGTCCGGGTAAAATTACGAACCCAACTAAAACTCCGGGTAAAATTACGAACCCAACTAAAACTCCGGGTAAAATTACGAACCCAAGTAAAACTCCAGGTAAAATTACGAACCCAAGTAAAACTCCGGGTAAAATTACGAACCCAACTAAAACTCCGGGTAAAATTACGAACCCAACTAAAACTCCGGGTAAAATTACGAACCCAACTAAAAGTCCGGGTAAAAATACGAACCCAACTAAAAAGTCCGGGTAACTCAAGACTCCGGGTAAAATTACGAACCCAACTAAAACTCCGGGTAAAATTACGAACCCAACTAAAACTCCGGGTAAAATTACGAACCCAACTAAAAGTCCGGGTAAAAAATACGAACCCAACTAAAAAGTCCGGGTTAAAAATACGAACCCAACTAAAACTCCGGGTAAAATTACGAACCCAACTAAAACTCCGGGTAAAATTACGAACCCAACTAAAACTCCGGGTAAAATTACGAACCCAATTAAAACTCCGGGTAAAATTACGAACCCAACTAAAAAGTCCGGGTAAAATTACGAACCCAAATAAAACTCCGGGTAAAAAATACGAACCCAACTAAAAAGTCCGGGTAAAAATACGAACCTAACTTAAAACTCCAGGTAAAATTACGAACCCAACTAAAACTCCGGGTAAAAAATACGAACCAAACAAAAAAGTCCGGGTAACATTTAGAACCCAACTAAAACTCCGGGTAAAAAAATACGAACCCAACTAAAACTCCGGGCAAAAATACTAACCCAACTAAAAAGTCCGGGTAAAAAATACGAACCCAACTAAAACTCCGGCTAAAATTACGAACCCAACTAAAACTCCGGGTAAAAATACGAACCCAACTAAAACTCCAGGTAAAAATACGAACCCAACTAAAACTCCGGGTAAAAATACTAACCCAACTAAAAAGTCCGGGTAAAAAATACGAATCCAACTAAAACTCCGGGTAAAATTACGAACCCAACTAAAACTCCGGGTAAAAAATACAAACCCAACTAAAACTCCGGATAAAATTACGAACGCAACTAAAACTCCGGGTAAAATTACGAACCCAACTAAAACTCCGGGTAAAAAATACGAACCCAACTAAAACTCCGGGCAAAAATACTAACCCAACTAAAAAGTCCGGGTAAAAAATACGAACTCAACTAAAACACCGGATAAAATTACGAACCCAACTAAAACTCCTGGTAAAAATACGAACCCAACTAAAACTCCGGGTAAAAATACTAACCCAACTAAAAAGTCCGGGTTAAAAATACGAACCCAACTAAAACTCCGGGTAAAATTACGAACCCAACTAAAACTCCGGGTAAAAATACAAACCCTACTAAAACTCCGGGTAAAAATACTAACCCAACTAAAAATTCCGGGTAAAAAATGCGAACCCAACTAGAACTCCGGGTAAAATTACGAACCCAACTAAAACTCCGGGTAAAAATACGAACCCAACTAAAACTCCGGGTAAAAATACTTACCCAACTAAAAAGTCCGGGTAAAAAATACGAACCCAACTAAAACTCCGGGTAAAAAATACGAACCCAACTAAAACTCCGGGTAAAAAGTACGAACCCAACTAAAACTCCGGGTAAAAAATGCTAACCCAACTAAAATGTCCGGGCAAAAAATACGAACCCAACTAAAACTCCGGGTAAAATTACGAACCCAACTAAAACTCCGGGTAAAAATACGAACCCAACTAAAACTCCGGGTAAAAATACTAACCCGAACTAAAAAGTCCGGGTCAAAAATACGAACCCAACTAAAACTCCGGGTAAAATTACGAACCCAACTAAAACTCCGGGTAAAATTACGAACCCAACTAAAACTCCGGGTAAAATTACGAATCCAACTAAAAGTCCGGGTAAAAAATACGAACCCAACTAAAAAGACCGGGTAAAATTACGAACCCAAGTAAAACTCCGGGGAAAATTACGAACCCAACTAAAACTCCGGGTAAAATTACGAACCCAACTAAAAAGTCCGGGTAAAATTACGAACCCAATTAAAAAGTCCGGGTAAAATTACGAACCCAACTAAAACTCCGGGTAAAATTACGAACCCAACTAAAACTCCGGGTAAAAAATACGAACCCAACTAAAAAGTCCGGATAAAAAATACGAACCTAACTTAAGACTCCGGGTAGAATTACGAACCCAACTAAAAAGTCCGGGTAAAATTACGAACCCAACTAAAAAGTCCGGGTAAAATTACGAACCCAACTAAAACTCCGGGTAAAATTACGAACCCAATTAAAACTCCGGGTAAAATTACGAACCCAACTAAAACTCCGGGTAAAATTACGAACGCAACTAAAAGTCCGGGTAAAAAATACGAACCCAACTAAAAAGTCCGGGTAAAATTACGAACCCAACTAAAACTCCGGGTAAAATTACGAACCCAACTAAAACTCCGGGTAAAATTACGAACCCAAGTAAAACTCCGGGTAAAATTACGAACCCAAGTACAACTCCGGGTAAAATTACGAACGCAACTAAAACTCCGGGTAAAATTACGAACCCAACTAAAACTCCGGATAAAATTACGAACCCAACTAAAACTCCGGGTAAAAAATACGAACCCAACTAAAACTCCGGGCAAAAATACTAACCCAACTAAAAAGTCCGGGTAAAAAATACGAACTCAACTAAAACACCGGATAAAATTACGAACCCAACTAAAACTCCGGGTAAAAATACGAACCCAACTAAAACTCCGGGTAAAAATACTAACCCAACTAAAAAGTCCGGGTTAAAAATACGAACCCAACTAAAACTCCGGGTAAAATTACGAACCCAACTAAAACTCCGGGTAAAATTACGAACCCAAGTACAACTCCGGGTAAAATTACGAACGCAACTAAAACTCCGGGTAAAATTACGAACCCAACTAAAACTCCGGGTAAAATTACGAACCCAACTAAAAGTCCGGGTAAAATTACGAACCCAACTAAAAAGTCCGGGTAAAATTACGAACACAACTAAAAAGTCCGGGTAAAATTACGAACCCAACTAAAACTCCGGGTAAAATTACGAACCCAACTAAAACTCCGGGTAAAATTACGAACCGAACTAAAAGTCCGGGTAAAAAATACGAACCCAACTAAAAAGTCCGGGTAAAATTGCGAACCCAACTAAAACTCCGGGTAAAATTACGAACCCAACTAAAAAGTCCGGATAAAAAATACGAACCTAACTTAAGACTCCGGGTAAAATTACGAACCCAACTAAAAAGTCCGGGTAAAATTACGAACCCAACTAAAACTCCGGGTAAAATTACTAACACAACTAAAACTCCGGGTAAAATTACGAACCCAACTAAAACTCCGGGTAAAATTACGAACCCAACTAAAAGTCCGGGTAAAAAATACGAACCCAACTAAAAAGTCCGGGTAAAATTACGAACCCAACTAAAACTCCGGGTAAAATTACGATCCCAACTAAAACTCCGGGTAAAATTACGAACCCAAGTAAAACTCCAGGTAAAATTACGAACCCAAGTAAAACTCCGGGTAAAATTACGAACCCAACTAAAACTCCGGGTAAAATTACGAACCCAACTAAAACTCCGGGTAAAATTACGAACCCAACTAAAAGTCCGGGTAAAAATACGAACCCAACTAAAAAGTCCGGGTAACTCAAGACTCCGGGTAAAATTACGAACCCAACTAAAACTCCGGGTAAAATTACGAACCCAACTAAAACTCCGGGTAAAATTACGAACCCAACTAAAAGTCCGGGTAAAAAATACGAACCCAACTAAAAAGTCCGGGTTAAAAATACGAACCCAACTAAAACTCCGGGTAAAATTAGGAACCCAACTAAAACTCCGGGTAAAATTACGAACCCAACTAAAACTCCGGGTAAAATTACGAACCCAATTAAAACTCCGGGTAAAATTACGAACCCAACTAAAAAGTCCGGGTAAAATTACGAACCCAAATAAAACTCCGGGTAAAAAATACGAACCCAACTAAAAAGTCCGGGTAAAAATACGAACCTAACTTAAAACTCCAGGTAAAATTACGAACCCAACTAAAACTCCGGGTAAAAAATACGAACCAAACAAAAAAGTCCGGGTAACATTTAGAACCCAACTAAAACTCCGGGCAAAAATACTAACCCAACTAAAAAGTCCGGGTAAAAAATACGAACCCAACTAAAACTCCGGCTAAAATTACGAACCCAACTAAAACTCCGGGTAAAAATACGAACCCAACTAAAACTCCAGGTAAAAATACGAACCCAACTAAAACTCCGGGTAAAAATACTAACCCAACTAAAAAGTCCGGGTTAAAAATACGAACCCAACTAAAACTCCGGGTAAAATTACGAACCCAACTAAAACTCCGGGTAAAAATACAAACCCTACTAAAACTCCGGGTAAAAATACTAACCCAACTAAAAATTCCGGGTAAAAAATGCGAACCCAACTAGAACTCCGGGTAAAATTACGAACCCAACTAAAACTCCGGGTAAAAATACGAACCCAACTAAAACTCCGGGTAAAAATACTTACCCAACTAAAAAGTCCGGGTAAAAAATACGAACCCAACTAAAACTCCGGGTAAAAAATACGAACCCAACTAAAACTCCGGGTAAAAAGTACGAACCCAACTAAAACTCCGGGTAAAAAATGCTAACCCAACTAAAATGTCCGGGCAAAAAATACGAACCCAACTAAAACTCCGGGTAAAATTACGAACCCAACTAAAACTCCGGGTAAAAATACGAACCCAACTAAAACTCCGGGTAAAAATACTAACCCGAACTAAAAAGTCCGGGTCAAAAATACGAACCCAACTAAAACTCCGGGTAAAATTACGAACCCAACTAAAACTCCGGGTAAAATTACGAACCCAACTAAAACTCCGGGTAAAATTACGAATCCAACTAAAAGTCCGGGTAAAAAATACGAACCCAACTAAAAAGACCGGGTAAAATTACGAACCCAAGTAAAACTCCGGGGAAAATTACGAACCCAACTAAAACTCCGGGTAAAATTACGAACCCAACTAAAAAGTCCGGGTAAAATTACGAACCCAATTAAAAAGTCCGGGTAAAATTACGAACCCAACTAAAACTCCGGGTAAAATTACGAACCCAACTAAAACTCCGGGTAAAAAATACGAACCCAACTAAAAAGTCCGGATAAAAAATACGAACCTAACTTAAGACTCCGGGTAGAATTACGAACCCAACTAAAAAGTCCGGGTAAAATTACGAACCCAACTAAAAAGTCCGGGTAAAATTACGAACCCAACTAAAACTCCGGGTAAAATTACGAACCCAATTAAAACTCCGGGTAAAATTACGAACCCAACTAAAACTCCGGGTAAAATTACGAACGCAACTAAAAGTCCGGGTAAAAAATACGAACCCAACTAAAAAGTCCGGGTAAAATTACGAACCCAACTAAAACTCCGGGTAAAATTACGAACCCAACTAAAACTCCGGGTAAAATTACGAACCCAAGTAAAACTCCGGGTAAAATTACGAACCCAAGTACAACTCCGGGTAAAATTACGAACGCAACTAAAACTCCGGGTAAAATTACGAACCCAACTAAAACTCCGGATAAAATTACGAACCCAACTAAAACTCCGGGTAAAAAATACGAACCCAACTAAAACTCCGGGCAAAAATACTAACCCAACTAAAAAGTCCGGGTAAAAAATACGAACTCAACTAAAACACCGGATAAAATTACGAACCCAACTAAAACTCCGGGTAAAAATACGAACCCAACTAAAACTCCGGGTAAAAATACTAACCCAACTAAAAAGTCCGGGTTAAAAATACGAACCCAACTAAAACTCCGGGTAAAATTACGAACCCAACTAAAACTCCGGGTAAAATTACGAACCCAAGTACAACTCCGGGTAAAATTACGAACGCAACTAAAACTCCGGGTAAAATTTCGAACCCAACTAAAACTCCGGGTAAAATTACGAACCCAACTAAAAGTCCGGGTAAAATTACGAACCCAACTAAAAAGTCCGGGTAAAATTACGAACACAACTAAAAAGTCCGGGTAAAATTACGAACCCAACTAAAACTCCGGGTAAAATTACGAACCCAACTAAAACTCCGGGTAAAATTACGAACCGAACTAAAAGTCCGGGTAAAAAATACGAACCCAACTAAAAAGTCCGGGTAAAATTGCGAACCCAACTAAAACTCCGGGTAAAATTACGAACCCAACTAAAAAGTCCGGATAAAAAATACGAACCTAACTTAAGACTCCGGGTAAAATTACGAACCCAACTAAAAAGTCCGGGTAAAATTACGAACCCAACTAAAACTCCGGGTAAAATTACTAACACAACTAAAACTCCGGGTAAAATTACGAACCCAACTAAAACTCCGGGTAAAATTACGAACCCAACTAAAAGTCCGGGTAAAAAATACGAACCCAACTAAAAAGTCCGGGTAAAATTACGAACCCAACTAAAACTCCGGGTAAAATTACGATCCCAACTAAAACTCCGGGTAAAATTACGAACCCAAGTAAAACTCCAGGTAAAATTACGAACCCAAGTAAAACTCCGGGTAAAATTACGAACCCAACTAAAACTCCGGGTAAAATTACGAACCCAACTAAAACTCCGGGTTAAAATTACGAACCCAACTAAAAGTCCGGGTAAAAATACGAACCCAACTAAAAAGTCCGGGTAACTCAAGACTCCGGGTAAAATTACGAACCCAACTAAAACTCCGGGTAAAATTACGAACCCAACTAAAACTCCGGGTAAAATTACGAACCCAACTAAAAGTCCGGGTAAAAAATACGAACCCAACTAAAAAGTCCGGGTTAAAAATACGAACCCAACTAAAACTCCGGGTAAAATTAGGAACCCAACTAAAACTCCGGGTAAAATTACGAACCCAACTAAAACTCCGGGTAAAATTACGAACCCAATTAAAACTCCGGGTAAAATTACGAACCCAACTAAAAAGTCCGGGTAAAATTACGAACCCAAATTAAAACTCCGGGTAAAAAATACGAACCCAACTAAAAAGTCCGGGTAAAAATACGAACCTAACTTAAAACTCCAGGTAAAATTACGAACCCAACTAAAACTCCGGGTAAAAAATACGAACCAAACAAAAAAGTCCGGGTAACATTTAGAACCCAACTAAAACTCCGGGCAAAAATACTAACCCAACTAAAAAGTCCGGGTAAAAAATACGAACCCAACTAAAACTCCGGCTAAAATTACGAACCCAACTAAAACTCCGGGTAAAAATACGAACCCAACTAAAACTCCAGGTAAAAATACGAACCCAACTAAAACTCCGGGTAAAAATACTAACCCAACTAAAAAGTCCTTGTAAAAAATACGAATCCAACTAAAACTCCGGGTAAAATTACGAACCCAACTAAAACTCCGGGTAAAAAATACGAACCCAACTAAAACTCCGGATAAAATTACGAACGCAACTAAAACTCCGGGTAAAATTACGAACCCAACTAAAACTCCGGGTAAAAAATACGAACCCAACTAAAACTCCGGGCAAAAATACTAACCCAACTAAAAAGTCCGGGTAAAAAATACGAACTCAACTAAAACACCGGATAAAATTACGAACCCAACTAAAACTCCGGGTAAAAATACGAACCCAACTAAAACTCCGGGTAAAAATACTAACCCAACTAAAAAGTCCGGGTTAAAAATACGAACCCAACTAAAACTCCGGGTAAAATTACGAACCCAACTAAAACTCCGGGTAAAAATACAAACCCTACTAAAACTCCGGGTAAAAATACTAACCCAACTAAAAATTCCGGGTAAAAAATGCGAACCCAACTAGAACTCCGGGTAAAATTACGAACCCAACTAAAACTCCGGGTAAAAATACGAACCCAACTAAAACTCCGGGTAAAAATACTTACCCAACTAAAAAGTCCGGGTAAAAAATACGAACCCAACTAAAACTCCGGGTAAAAAATACGAACCCAACTAAAACTCCGGGTAAAAAGTACGAACCCAACTAAAACTCCGGGTAAAAAATGCTAACCCAACTAAAATGTCCGGGCAAAAAATACGAACCCAACTAAAACTCCGGGTAAAATTACGAACCCAACTAAAACTCCGGGTAAAAATACGAACCCAACTAAAACTCCGGGTAAAAATACTAACCCGAACTAAAAAGTCCGGGTCAAAAATACGAACCCAACTAAAACTCCGGGTAAAATTACGAACCCAACTAAAACTCCGGGTAAAATTACGAACCCAACTAAAACTCCGGGTAAAATTACGAACCCAACTAAAAGTCCGGGTAAAGAATACGAACCCAACTAAAAAGTCCGGGTAAAATTACGAACCCAAGTAAAACTCCGGGGAAAATTACGAACCCAACTAAAACTCCGGGTAAAATTACGAACCCAACTAAAATGTCCGGGTAAAATTACGAACCCAATTAAAAAGTCCGGGTAAAATTACGAACCCAACTAAAACTCCGGGTAAAATTACGAACCCAACTAAAACTCCGGGTAAAAAATACGAACCCAACTAAAAAGTCCGGATAAAAAATACGAACCTAACTTAAGACTCCGGGTAAAATTACGAACCCAACTAAAAAGTCCGGGTAAAATTACGAACCCAACTAAAAAGTCCGGGTAAAATTACGAACCCAACTAAAACTCCGGGTAAAATTACGAACCCAATTAAAACTCCGGGTAAAATTACGAACCCAACTAAAACTCCGGGTAAAATTACGAACGCAACTAAAAGTCCGGGTAAAAAATACGAACCCAACTAAAAAGTCCGGGTAAAATTACGAACCCAACTAAAACTCCGGGTAAAATTACGAACCCAACTAAAACTCCGGGTAAAATTACGAACCCAAGTAAAACTCCGGGTAAAATTACGAACCCAAGTACAACTCCGGGTAAAATTACGAACGCAACTAAAACTCCGGGTAAAATTACGAACCCAACTAAAACTCCGGATAAAATTACGAACCCAACTAAAAGTCTGGGTAAAATTACGAACCCAACTAAAAAGTCCGGGTAAAATTACGAACCCAACTAAAATGTCCGGGTAAAATTACGAACCCAACTAAAACTCCGGGTAAAATTACGAACCCAACTAAAACTCCGGGTAAAATTACGAACCGAACTAAAAGTCCGGGTAAAAAATACGAACCCAACTAAAAAGTCCGGGTAAAATTGCGAACCCAACTAAAACTCCGGGTAAAATTACGAACCCAACTAAAACTCCGGGTAAAAAATACGAACCCAACTAAAAAGTCCGGGTTAAAAATACGAACCCAACTAAAACTCCGGGTAAAATTACGAACCCAACTAAAACTCCGGGTAAAATTACGAACCCAAGTACAACTCCGGGTAAAATTACGAACGCAACTAAAACTCCGGGTAAAATTACGAACCCAACTAAAACTCCGGGTAAAATTACGAACCCAACTAAAAGTCCGGGTAAAATTACGAACCCAACTAAAAAGTCCGGGTAAAATTACGAACACAACTAAAAAGTCCGGGTAAAATTACGAACCCAACTAAAACTCCGGGTAAAATTACGAACCCAACTAAAACTCCGGGTAAAATTACGAACCGAACTAAAAGTCCGGGTAAAAAATACGAACCCAACTAAAAAGTCCGGGTAAAATTGCGAACCCAACTAAAACTCCGGGTAAAATTACGAACCCAACTAAAAAGTCCGGATAAAAAATACGAACCTAACTTAAGACTCCGGGTAAAATTACGAACCCAACTAAAAAGTCCGGGTAAAATTACGAACCCAACTAAAACTCCGGGTAAAATTACTAACACAACTAAAACTCCGGGTAAAATTACGAACCCAACTAAAACTCCGGGTAAAATTACGAACCCAACTAAAAGTCCGGGTAAAAAATACGAACCCAACTAAAAAGTCCGGGTAAAATTACGAACCCAACTAAAACTCCGGGTAAAATTACGATCCCAACTAAAACTCCGGGTAAAATTACGAACCCAAGTAAAACTCCAGGTAAAATTACGAACCCAAGTAAAACTCCGGGTAAAATTACGAACCCAACTAAAACTCCGGGTAAAATTACGAACCCAACTAAAACTCCGGGTAAAATTACGAACCCAACTAAAAGTCCGGGTAAAAATACGAACCCAACTAAAAAGTCCGGGTAACTCAAGACTCCGGGTAAAATTACGAACCCAACTAAAACTCCGGGTAAAATTACGAACCCAACTAAAACTCCGGGTAAAATTACGAACCCAACTAAAAGTCCGGGTAAAAAATACGAACCCAACTAAAAAGTCCGGGTTAAAAATACGAACCCAACTAAAACTCCGGGTAAAATTAGGAACCCAACTAAAACTCCGGGTAAAATTACGAACCCAACTAAAACTCCGGGTAAAATTACGAACCCAATTAAAACTCCGGGTAAAATTACGAACCCAACTAAAAAGTCCGGGTAAAATTACGAACCCAAATAAAACTCCGGGTAAAAAATACGAACCCAACTAAAAAGTCCGGGTAAAAATACGAACCTAACTTAAAACTCCAGGTAAAATTACGAACCCAACTAAAACTCCGGGTAAAAAATACGAACCAAACAAAAAAGTCCGGGTAACATTTAGAACCCAACTAAAACTCCGGGCAAAAATACTAACCCAACTAAAAAGTCCGGGTAAAAAATACGAACCCAACTAAAACTCCGGCTAAAATTACGAACCCAACTAAAACTCCGGGTAAAAATACGAACCCAACTAAAACTCCAGGTAAAAATACGAACCCAACTAAAACTCCGGGTAAAAATACTAACCCAACTAAAAAGTCCTTGTAAAAAATACGAATCCAACTAAAACTCCGGGTAAAATTACGAACCCAACTAAAACTCCGGGTAAAAAATACGAACCCAACTAAAACTCCGGATAAAATTACGAACGCAACTAAAACTCCGGGTAAAATTACGAACCCAACTAAAACTCCGGGTAAAAAATACGAACCCAACTAAAACTCCGGGCAAAAATACTAACCCAACTAAAAAGTCCGGGTAAAAAATACGAACTCAACTAAAACACCGGATAAAATTACGAACCCAACTAAAACTCCGGGTAAAAATACGAACCCAACTAAAACTCCGGGTAAAAATACTAACCCAACTAAAAAGTCCGGGTTAAAAATACGAACCCAACTAAAACTCCGGGTAAAATTACGAACCCAACTAAAACTCCGGGTAAAAATACAAACCCTACTAAAACTCCGGGTAAAAATACTAACCCAACTAAAAATTCCGGGTAAAAAATGCGAACCCAACTAGAACTCCGGGTAGAATTACGAACCCAACTAAAACTCCGGGTAAAAATACGAACCCAACTAAAACTCCGGGTAAAAATACTTACCCAACTAAAAAGTCCGGGTAAAAAATACGAACCCAACTAAAACTCCGGGTAAAAAATACGAACCCAACTAAAACTCCGGGTAAAAAGTACGAACCCAACTAAAACTCCGGGTAAAAAATGCTAACCCAACTAAAATGTCCGGGCAAAAAATACGAACCCAACTAAAACTCCGGGTAAAATTACGAACCCAACTAAAACTCCGGGTAAAAATACGAACCCAACTAAAACTCCGGGTAAAAATACTAACCCGAACTAAAAAGTCCGGGTCAAAAATACGAACCCAACTAAAACTCCGGGTAAAATTACGAACCCAACTAAAACTCCGGGTAAAATTACGAACCCAACTAAAACTCCGGGTAAAATTACGAACCCAACTAAAAGTCCGGGTAAAGAATACGAACCCAACTAAAAAGTCCGGGTAAAATTACGAACCCAAGTAAAACTCCGGGGAAAATTACGAACCCAACTAAAACTCCGGGTAAAATTACGAACCCAACTAAAATGTCCGGGTAAAATTACGAACCCAATTAAAAAGTCCGGGTAAAATTACGAACCCAACTAAAACTCCGGGTAAAATTACGAACCCAACTAAAACTCCGGGTAAAAAATACGAACCCAACTAAAAAGTCCGGATAAAAAATACGAACCTAACTTAAGACTCCGGGTAAAATTACGAACCCAACTAAAAAGTCCGGGTAAAATTACGAACCCAACTAAAAAGTCCGGGTAAAATTACGAACCCAACTAAAACTCCGGGTAAAATTACGAACCCAATTAAAACTCCGGGTAAAATTACGAACCCAACTAAAACTCCGGGTAAAATTACGAACGCAACTAAAAGTCCGGGTAAAAAATACGAACCCAACTAAAAAGTCCGGGTAAAATTACGAACCCAACTAAAACTCCGGGTAAAATTACGAACCCAACTAAAACTCCGGGTAAAATTACGAACCCAAGTAAAACTCCGGGTAAAATTACGAACCCAAGTACAACTCCGGGTAAAATTACGAACGCAACTAAAACTCCGGGTAAAATTACGAACCCAACTAAAACTCCGGATAAAATTACGAACCCAACTAAAAGTCTGGGTAAAATTACGAACCCAACTAAAAAGTCCGGGTAAAATTACGAACCCAACTAAAATGTCCGGGTAAAATTACGAACCCAACTAAAACTCCGGGTAAAATTACGAACCCAACTAAAACTCCGGGTAAAATTACGAACCGAACTAAAAGTCCGGGTAAAAAATACGAACCCAACTAAAAAGTCCGGGTAAAATTGCGAACCCAACTAAAACTCCGGGTAAAATTACGAACCCAACTAAAACTCCGGGTAAAAAATACGAACCCAACTAAAAAGTCCGGATAAAAAATACGAACCTAAGTTAAGACTCCGGGTAAAATTACGAACCCAACTAAAAAGTCCGGGTAAAATTACGAACCCAACTAAAACTCCGGGTAAAATTACTAACTCAACTAAAACTCCGGGTAAAATTACGAACCCAACTAAAACTCCGGGTAAAATTACGAACCCAACTAAAAGTCCGGGTAAAAAATACGAACCCAACTAAAAAGTCCGGGTAAAATTACGAACCCAACTAAAACTCCGGGTAAAATTACGAACCCAACTAAAACTCCGGGTAAAATTACGAACCCAAGTAAAACTCCGGGTAAAATTACGAACCCAAGTAAAACTCCGGGTGAAATTACGAACCCAACTAAAACTCCGGGTAAAATTACGAACCCAACTAAAACTCCGGGTAAAATTACGAACCCAACTAAAAGTCCGGGTAAAAATACGAACCCAACTAAAAAGTCCGGGTAACTCAAGACTCCGGGTAAAATTACGAACCCAATTAAAACTCCGGGTAAAATTACGAACCCAATTAAAAGTCCGGGTAAAAAATACGAACCCAACTAAAAAGTCCGGGTAAAATTACGAACCCAACTAAAACTCCGGGTATAATTACGAACCCAACTAAAACTCCGGGTAAAATTACGAACCCAAGTAAAACTCCGGGTAAAATTACGAACCCAACTAAAACTCCGGGTAAAATTACGAACGCAACTAAAACTCCGGGTAAAATTACGAACCCAACTAAAACTCCGGGTAAAATCACGAACCCAATTAAAACTCCGGGTAAAATTACGAATCCAATTAAAAGTCCGGGTAAAAAATACGAACCCAACTAAAAAGTCCGGGTAAAATTACGAACCCAACTAAAACTCCGGGTAAAATTACGAACCCAACTAAAACTCCGGGTAAAATTACGAACCCAAGTAAAACTCCGGGTAAAATTACGAACCCAACTAAAACTCCGGGTAAAATTACGAACGCAACTAAAACTCCGGGTAAAATTACGAACCCAACTAAAACTCCGGGTAAAATTACGAACCCAACTAAAACTCCGGGTAAAATTACGAACCCAATTAAAACTCCGGGTAAAATTACGAACCCAATTAAAAGTCCGGGTAAAAATACGAACCCAACTAAAAAGTCCGGGTAACTCAAGACTCCGGGTAAAATTACGAACCCAACTAAAACTCCGGGTAAAATTACGAACCCAACTAAAACTCCGGGTAAAATTACGAACCCAACTAAAACTCCGGGTAAAATTACGAACCCAACTAAAAGTCCGGGTAAAAAATACAAACCCAACTAAAAAGTCCGGGTTAAAAATACGAACCCAACTAAAACTCCGGGTAAAATTACGAACCCAACTAAAACTCCGGGTAAAATTACGAACCCAACTAAAACTCCGGGTAAAATTACGAACCCAATTAAAACTCCGGGTAAAATTACGAACCCTACTAAAAAGTCCGGGTAAAATTACGAACCCAAATAAAACTCCGGGTAAAAAATACGAACCCAACTAAAAAGTCCGGGTAAAAATACGAACCTAACTTAAAACTCCAGGTAAAATTACGAACCCAACTAAAACTCCGGGTAAAAATACTAACCCCAACTAAAAAGTCCGGGTCAAAAATACGAACCCAACTAAAACTCCGGGTAAAATTACGAACCCAACTACAACTCCGGGTAAAATTACGAACCCAACTAAAACTCCGGGTAAAATTACGAACCCAACTAAAAGTCCGGGTAAAAAATACGAACCCAACTAAAAAGTCCGGGTAAAATTACGAACCCAAGTAAAACTCCGGGTAAAATTACGAACCCAACTAAAACTCCGGGTAAAATTACGAACCCAACTAAAAAGTCCGGGTAAAATTACGAACCCAATTAAAAAGTCCGGGTAAAATTACGAACCCAACTAAAACTCCGGGTAAAATTACGAACCCAACTAAAACTCCGGGTAAAAAATACGAACCCAACTAAAAAGTCCGGATAAAAAATACGAACCTAACTTAAGACTCCGGGTAAAATTACGAACCCAACTAAAAAGTCCGGGTAAAATTACGAACCCAACTAAAAAGTCCGGGTAAAATTACGAACCCAACTAAAACTCCGGGTAAAATTACGAACTCAACTAAAACTCCGGGTAAAATTACGAACCCAACTAAAACTCCGGGTAAAATTACGAACCCAACTAAAAGTCCTGGTAAAATATACGAACCCAACTAAAAAGTCCGGGTAAAATTACGAACCCAACTAAAACTCCGGGTAAAATTACGAACCCAACTAAAACTCCGGGTAAAATTACGAACCCAAGTAAAACTCCGGGTAAAATTACGAACCCAAGTACAACTCCGGGTAAAATTACGAACGCAACTAAAACTCCGGGTAAAATTACGAACCCAACTAAAACTCCGGCTAAAATTACGAACCCAACTAAAAGTCTGGGTAAAATTACGAACCCAACTAAAAAGTCCGGGTAAAATTACGAACCCAACTAAAAAGTCCGGGTAAAATTACGAACCCAACTAAAACTCCGGGTAAAATTACGAACCCAACTAAAACTCCGGGTAAAATTACGAACCGAACTAAAAGTCCGGGTAAAAAATACGAACCCAACTAAAAAGTCCGGGTAAAATTGCGAACCCAACTAAAACTCCGGGTAAAATTACGAACCCAACTAAAACTCCGGGTAAAAAATACGAACCCAACTAAAAAGTCCGGATAAAAAATACGAACCTAACTTAAGACTCCGGGTAAAATTACGAACCCAACTAAAAAGTCCGGGTAAAATTACGAACCCAACTAAAACTCCGGGTAAAATTACTAACTCAACTAAAACTCCGGGTAAAATTACGAACCCAACTAAAACTCCGGGTAAAATTACGAACCCAACTAAAAGTCCGGGTAAAAAATACGAACCCAACTAAAAAGTCCGGGTAAAATTACGAACCCAACTAAAACTTCGGGTAAAATTACGAACCCAACTAAAACTCCGGGTAAAATTACAAACCCAAGTAAAACTCCGGGTAAAATTACGAACCCAAGTAAAACTCCGGGTAAAATTACGAACCCAACTAAAACTCCGGGTAAAATTACGAACCCAACTAAAACTCCGGGTAAAATTACGAACCCAACTAAAAGTCCGGGTAAAAATACGAACCCAACTAAAAAGTCCGGGTAACTCAAGACTCCGGGTAAAATTACGAACCCAACTAAAACTCCGGGTAAAATTACGAACCCAACTAAAACTCCGGGTAAAATTATGAACGCAACTAAAACTCCGGGTAAAATTACGAACCCAACTAAAACTCCGGGTAAAATTACGAACCCAACTAAAACTCCGGGTAAAATTACGAACCCAATTAAAACTCCGGGTAAAATTACGAACCCAACTAAAAAGTCCGGGTAAAATTACGAACCCAAATAAAACTCCGGGTAAAAAATACGAACCCAACTAAAAAGTCCGGGTAAAAATACGAACCTAACTTAAAACTCCAGGTAAAATTACGAACCCAACTAAAACTCCGGGTAAAAAATACGAACCAAACAAAAAAGTCAGGGTAACATTTAGAACCCAACTAAAACTCCGGGTAAAAAAATACGAACCCAACTAAAACTCCGGGCAAAAATACTAACCCAACTAAAAAGTCCGGGTAAAAAATACGAACCCAACTAAAACTCCGGGTAAAAATACCAACCCAACTAAAAAGTCCGGGTAAAAAATACGAACCCAACTAAAACTCCGGGTAAAATTACGAACCCAACTAAAACTCCGGGTAAAAAATACGAACCCAACTAAAACTCCGGATAAAATTACGAACGCAACTAAAACTCCAGGTAAAATTACGAACCCAACTAAAACTCCGGGTAAAAAATACGAACCCAACTAAAACTACGGGCAAAAATACTAACCCAACTAAAAAGTCCGGGTAAAAAATACGAACTCAACTAAAACACCGGATAAAATTACGAACCCAACTAAAACTCCGGGTAAAAATACGAACCCAACTAAAACTCCGGGTAAAAATACTAACCCAACTAAAAAGTCCGGGTTAAAAATACGAACCCAACTAAAACTCCGGGTAAAATTACGAACCCAACTAAAACTCCGGGTAAAAATACAAACCCTACTAAAACTCCGGGTAAAAATACTAACCCAACTAAAAATTCCGGGTAAAAAATGCGAACCCAACTAGAACCCCGGGTAAAAAATACGAACCCAACTATAACTCCGGGTAAAAAATACTAACCCAACTAAATAGTTCGGGTAAAAGATACGAACCCAACTAAAACTCCGGGTAAAATTACGAACCCAACTAAAACTCCGGGTAAAATTACGAACCCAAGTAAAACTCCGGGTAAAATTACGAACCCAACTAAAACTCCGGGTAAAATTACGAACGCAACTAAAACTCCGGGTAAAATTACGAACCCAACTAAAACTCCGGGTAAAATTACGAACCCAATTAAAACTCCGGGTAAAATTACGAACCCAATTAAAAGTCCGGGTAAAAAATACGAACCCAACTAAAAAGTCCGGGTAAAATTACGAACCCAACTAAAACTCCGGGTAAAATTACGAACCCAACTAAAACTCCGGGTAAAATTACGAACCCAAGTAAAACTCCGGGTAAAATTACGAACCCAACTAAAACTCCGGGTAAAATTACGAACGCAACTAAAACTCCGGGTAAAATTACGAACCCAACTAAAACTCCGGGTAAAATTACGAACCCAACTAAATCCCGGGTAAAATTACGAACCCAATTAAAACTCCGGGTAAAATTACGAACCCAATTAAAAGTCCGGGTAAAAATACGAACCCAACTAAAAAGTCCGGGTAACTCAAGACTCCGGGTAAAATTACGAACCCAACTAAAACTCCGGGTAAAATTACGAACCCAACTAAAACTCCGGGTAAAATTACGAACCCAACTAAAACTCCGGGTAAAATTACGAACCCAACTAAAAGTCCGGGTAAAAAATACGAACCCAACTAAAAAGTCCGGGTTAAAAATACGAACCCAACTAAAACTCCGGGTAAAATTACGAACCCAACTAAAACTCCGGGTAAAATTACGAACCCAACTAAAACTCCGGGTAAAATTACGAACCCAATTAAAACTCCGGGTAAAATTACGAACCCAACTAAAAAGTCCGGGTAAAATTACGAACCCAAATAAAACTCCGGGTAAAAAATACGAACCCAACTAAAAAGTCCGGGTAAAAATACGAACCTAACTTAAAACTCCAGGTAAAATTACGAACCCAACTAAAACTCCGGGTAAAAAATACGAACCAAACAAAAAAGTCCGGGTAACATTTAGAACCCAACTAAAACTCCGGGTAAAAAAATACGAACCCAACTAAAACTCCGGGCAAAAATACTAACCCAACTAAAAAGTCCGGGTAAAAAATACGAACCCAACTAAAACTCCGGCTAAAATTACGAACCCAACTAAAACTCCGGGTAAAAATACGAACCCAACTAAAACTCCGGGTAAAAATACGAACCCAACTAAAACTCCGGGTAAAAATACTAACCCAACTAAAAAGTCCGGGTAAAAAATACGAACCCAACTAAAACTCCGGGTAAAATTACGAACCCAACTAAAACTCCGGGTAAAAAATACGAACCCAACTAAAACTCCGGATAAAATTACGAACGCAAATAAAACTCCGGGTAAAATTACGAACCCAACTAAAACTCCGGGTAAAAAATACGAACCCAACTAAAACTCCGGGCAAAAATACTAACCCAACTAAAAAGTCCGGGTAAAAAATACGAACTCAACTAAAACACCGGATAAAATTACGAACCCAACTAAAACTCCGGGTAAAAATACGAACCCAACTAAAACTCCGGGTAAAAATACTAACCCAACTAAAAAGTCCGGGTTAAAAATACGAACCCAACTAAAACTCCGGGTAAAATTACGAACCCAACTAAAACTCCGGGTAAAAATACAAACCCTACTAAAACTCCGGGTAAAAATACTAACCCAACTAAAAATTCCGGGTAAAAAATGCGAACCCAACTAGAACTCCGGGTAAAATTACGAACCCAACTAAAACTCCGGGTAAAAATACGAACCCAACTAAAACTCCGGGTAAAAATAGTTACCCAACTAAAAAGTCCGGGTAAAAAATACGAACCCAACTAAAACTCCGGGTAAAAAATACGAACCCAACTAAAAGTCCGGGTAAAAAGTACGAACCCAACTAAAACTCCGGGTAAAAAATGCTAACCCAACTAAAATGTCCGGGTAAAAAATACGAACCCAACTAAAACTCCGGGTAAAATTACGAACCCAACTAAAACTCCGGGTAAAAATACGAACCCAACTAAAACTCCGGGTAAAAATACTAACCCCAACTAAAAAGTCCGGGTCAAAAATACGAACCCAACTAAAACTCCGGGTAAAATTACGAACCCAACTGCAACTCCGGGTAAAATTACGAACCCAACTAAAACTCCGGGTAAAATTACGAACCCAACTAAAAGTCCGGGTAAAAAATACGAACCCAACTAAAAAGTCCGGGTAAAATCACGAACCCAAGTAAAACTCCGGGTAAAATTACGAACCCAACTAAAACTCCGGGTAAAATTACGAACCCAACTAAAAAGTCCGGGTAAAATTACGAACCCAATTAAAAAGTCCGGGTAAAATTACGAACCCAACTAAAACTCCGGGTAAAATTACGAACCCAACTAAAACTCCGGGTAAAAAATACGAACCCAACTAAAAAGTCCGGATAAAGAATACGAACCTAACTTAAGACTCCGGGTAAAATTACGAACCCAACTAAAAAGTCCGGGTAAAATTACGAACCCAACTAAAAAGTCCGGGTAAAATTACGAACCCAACTAAAACTCCGGGTAAAATTACGAACTCAACTAAAACTCCGGGTAAAATTACGAACCCAACTAAAAGTCCGGGTAAAATTACGAACCCAAGTAAAACTCCGGGTAAAATTACGAACCCAAGTACAACTCCGGGTAAAATTACGAACGCAACTAAAACTCCGGGTAAAATTACGAACCCAACTAAAACTCCGGATAAAATTACGAACCCAACTAAAAGTCTGGGTAAAATTACGAACCCAACTAAAAAGTCCGGGTAAAATTACGAACCCAACTAAAAAGTCCGGGTAAAATTACGAACCCAACTAAAACTCCGGGTAAAATTACGAACCCAACTAAAACTCCGGGTAAAATTACGAACCGAACTAAAAGTCCGGGTAAAAAATACGAACCCAACTAAAAAGTCCGGGTAAAATTGCGAACCCAACTAAAACTCCGGGTAAAATTACGAACCCAACTAAAACTCCGGGTAAAAAATACGAACCCAACTAAAAAGTCCGGATAAAAAATACGAACCTAACTTAAGACTCCGGGTAAAATTACGAACCCAACTAAAAAGTCCGGGTAAAATTACGAACCCAACTAAAACTCCGGGTAAAATTACTAACTCAACTAAAACTCCGGGTAAAATTACGAACCCAACTAAAACTCCGGGTAAAATTACGAACCCAACTAAAAGTCCGGGTAAAAAATACGAACCCAACTAAAAAGTCCGGGTAAAATTACGAACCCAACTAAAACTCCGGGTAAAATTACGAACCCAACTAAAACTCCGGGTAAAATTACGAACCCAAGTAAAACTCCGGGTAAAATTACGAACCCAAGTAAAACTCCGGGTAAAATTACGAACCCAACTAAAACTCCGGGTAAAATTACGAACCCAACTAAAACTCCGGGTAAAATTACGAACCCAACTAAAAGTCCGGGTAAAAATACGAACCCAACTAAAAAGTCCGGGTAACTCAAGACTCCGGGTAAAATTACGAACCCAACTAAAACTCCGGGTAAAATTACGAACCCAACTAAAACTCCGGGTAAAATTACGAACGCAACTAAAACTCCGGGTAAAATTACGAACCCAACTAAAACTCCGGGTAAAATTACGAACCGAACTAAAACTCCGGGTAAAATTACGAACCCAATTAAAACTCCGGGTAAAATTACGAACCCAACTAAAAAGTCCGGGTAAAATTACGAACCCAAATAAAACTCCGGGTAAAAAATACGAACCCAACTAAAAAGTCCGGGTAAAAATACGAACCTAACTTAAAACTCCAGGTAAAATTACGAACCCAACTAAAACTCCGGGTAAAAAATACGAACCAAACAAAAAAGTCCGGGTAACATTTAGAACCCAACTAAAACTCCGGGTAAAAAAATACGAACCCAACTAAAACTCCGGGCAAAAATACTAACCCAACTAAAAAGTCCGGGTAAAAAATACGAACCCAACTAAAACTCCGGCTAAAATTACGAACCCAACTAAAACTCCGGGTAAAAATACGAACCCAACTAAAACTCCGGGTAAAAATACGAACACAACTAAAACTCCGGGTAAAAATACTAACCCAACTAAAAAGTCCGGGTAAAAAATACGAACCCAACTAAAACTCCGGGTAAAATTACGAACCCAACTAAAACTCCGGGTAAAAAATACGAACCCAACTAAAACTCCGGATAAAATTACGAACGCAACTAAAACTCCGGGTAAAATTACGAACCCAACTAAAACTCCGGGTAAAAAATACGAACCCAACTAAAACTACGGGCAAAAATACTAACCCAACTAAAAAGTCCGGGTAAAAAATACGAACTCAACTAAAACACCGGATAAAATTACGAACCCAACTAAAACTCCGGGTAAAAATACGAACCCAACTAAAACTCCGGGTAAAAATACTAACCCAACTAAAAAGTCCGGGTTAAAAATACGAACCCAACTAAAACTCCGGGTAAAATTACGAACCCAACTAAAACTCCGGGTAAAAATACAAACCCTACTAAAACTCCGGGTAAAAATACTAACCCAACTAAAAATTCCGGGTAAAAAATGCGAACCCAACTAGAACTCCGGGTAAAAAATACGAACCCAACTAAAACTCCGGGTAAAAAATACTAACCCAACTAAATAGTTCGGGTAAAAGATACGAACCCAACTAAAACTCCGGGTAAAATTACGAACCCAACTAAAACTCCGGGTAAAATTACGAACCCAACTAAAACTCCGGGTAAAATTACGAACCCAAGTAAAACTCCGGGTAAAATTACGAACCCAAGTAAAACTCTGGGTAAAATTACGAACCCAACTAAAACTCCGGGTAAAATTACGAACCCAACTAAAACTCCGGGTAAAATTACGAACCCAACTAAAAGTCCGGGTAAAAATACGAACCCAACTAAAAAGTCCGGGTAACTCAGGACTCCGGGTAAAATTACGAACCCAACTAAAACTCCGGGTAAAATTACGAACCCAACTAAAACTCCGGGTAAAATTACGAACGCAACTAAAACTCCGGGTAAAATTACGAACCCAACTAAAACTCCGGGTAAAATTACGAACCCAACTAAAACTCCGGGTAAAATTACGAACCCAATTAAAACTCCGGGTAAAATTACGAACCCAACTAAAAAGTCCGGGTAAAATTACGAACCCAAATAAAACTCCGGGTAAAAAATACGAACCCAACTAAAAAGTCCGGGTAAAAATACGAACCTAACTTAAAACTCCAGGTAAAATTACGAACCCAACTAAAACTCCGGGTAAAAAATACGAACCAAACAAAAAAGTCCGGGTAACATTTAGAACCCAACTAAAGCTCCGGGTAAAAAAATACGAACCCAACTAAAACTCCGGGCAAAAATACTAACCCAACTAAAAAGTCCGGGTAAAAAATACGAACCCAACTAAAACTCCGGCTAAAATTACGAACCCAACTAAAACTCCGGGTAAAAATACGAACCCAACTAAAACTCCGGGTAAAAATACGAACCCAACTAAAACTCCGGGTAAAAATACTAACCCAACTAAAAAGTCCGGGTAAAAAATACGAACCCAACTAAAACTCCGGGTAAAATTACGAACCCAACTAAAACTCCGGGTAAAAAATACGAACCCAACTAAAACTCCGGATAAAATTACGAACGCAACTAAAACTCCGGGTAAAATTACGAACCCAACTAAAACTCCGGGTAAAAAATACGAACCCAACTAAAACTACGGGCAAAAATATTAACCCAACTAAAAAGTCCGGGTAAAAAATACGAACTCAACTAAAACACCGGATAAAATTACGAACCCAACTAAAACTCCGGGTAAAAATACGAACCCAACTAAAACTCCGGGTAAAAATACTAACCCAACTAAAAAGTCCGGGTTAAAAATACGAACCCAACTAAAACTCCGGGTAAAATTACGAACCCAACTAAAACTCCGGGTAAAAATACAAACCCTACTAAAACTCCGGGTAAAAATACTAACCCAACTAAAAATTCCGGGTAAAAAATGCGAACCCAACTAGAACTCCGGGTAAAAAATACGAACCCAACTAAAACTCCGGGTAAAAAATACTAACCCAACTAAATAGTTCGGGTAAAAGATACGAACCCAACTAAAACTCCGGGTAAAATTACGAACCCAACTAAAACTCCGGGTAAAAATACGAACCCAACTAAAACTCCGGGTAAAAATACTTACCCAACTAAAAAGTCCGTGTAAAAAATACGAACCCAACTAAATATCCGGGTAAAAAATACGAACCCAACTAAAACTCCGGGTAAAAAGTACGAACCCAACTAAAACTCCGGGTAAAAAATGCTAACCCAACTAAAATGTCCGGGTAAAAAATACGAACCCAACTAAAACTCCGGGTAAAATTACGAACCCAACTAAAACTCCGGGTAAAAATACGAACCCAACTAAAACTCCGGGTAAAAATACTAACCCCAACTAAAAAGTCCGGGTCAAAAATACGAACCCAACTAAAACTCCTGGTAAAATTACGAACCCAACTAAAACTCCGGGTTAAATTACGAACCCAACTAAAACTCCGGGTAAAATTACGAACCCAACTAAAAGTCCGGGTAAAAAATACGAACCCAACTAAAACGTCCGGGTAAAATTACGAACCCAAGTAAAACTCCGGGTAAAATTACGAACCCAACTAAAACTCCGGGTAAAATTACGAACCCAACTAAAAAGTCCGGGTAAAATTACGAACCCAAATAAAAAGTCCGGGTAACCCAACCCAACCCAACTAAAACTCCGGGTAAAATTACGAACCCAACTAAAAGTCTGGGTAAAATTACGAACCCAACTAAAAAGTCCGGGTAAAATTACGAACCCAACTAAAAAGTCCGGGTAAAATTACGAACCCAACTAAAACTCCGGGTAAAATTACGAACCCAACTAAAACTCCGGGTAAAATTACGAACCGAACTAAAAGTCCGGGTAAAAAATACGAACCCAACTAAAAAGTCCGGGTAAAATTGCGAACCCAACTAAAACTCCGGGTAAAATTACGAACCCAACTAAAACTCCGGGTAAAAAATACGAACCCAACTAAAAAGTCCGGATAAAAAATACGAACCTAACTTAAGACTCCGGGTAAAATTACGAACCCAACTAAAAAGTCCGGGTAAAATTACGAACCCAACTAAAACTCCGGGTAAAATTAATAACTCAACTAAAACTCCGGGTAAAATTACGAACCCAACTAAAACTCCGGGTAAAATTACGAACCCAACTAAAAGTCCGGGTAAAAAATACGAACCCAACTAAAAAGTCCGGGTAAAATTACGAACCCAACTAAAACTCCGGGTAAAATTACGAACCCAACTAAAACTCCGGGTAAAATTACGAACCCAAGTAAAACTCCGGGTAAAATTACGAACCCAAGTAAAACTCCGGGTAAAATTACGAACCCAACTAAAACTCCGGGTAAAATTACGAACCCAACTAAAACTCCGGGTAAAATTACGAACCCAACTAAAAGTCCGGGTAAAAATACGAACCCAACTAAAAAGTCCGGGTAACTCAAGACTCCGGGTAAAATTACGAACCCAACTAAAACTCCGGGTAAAATTACGAACCCAACTAAAACTCCGGGTAAAATTACGAACGCAACTAAAACTCCGGGTAAAATTACGAACCCAACTAAAACTCCGGGTAAAATCACGAACCCAACTAAAACTCCGGGTAAAATTACGAACCCAATTAAAACTCCGGGTAAAATTACGAACCCAACTAAAAAGTCCGGGTAAAATTACGAACCCAAATAAAACTCCGGGTAAAAAATACGAACCCAACTAAAAAGTCCGGGTAAAAATACGAACCTAACTTAAAACTCCAGGTAAAATTACGAACCCAACTAAAACTCCGGGTAAAAAATACGAACCAAACAAAAAAGTCCGGGTAACATTTAGAACCCAACTAAAACTCCGGGTAAAAAAATACGAACCCAACTAAAACTCCGGGCAAGAATACTAACCCAACTAAAAAGTCCGGGTAAAAAATACGAACCCAACTAAAACTCCGGCTAAAATTACGAACCCAACTAAAACTCCGGGTAAAAATACGAACCCAACTAAAACTCCGGGTAAAAATACGAACACAACTAAAACTCCGGGTAAAAATACTAACCCAACTAAAAAGTCCGGGTAAAAAATACGAACCCAACTAAAACTCCGGGTAAAATTACGAACCCAACTAAAACTCCGGGTAAAAAATACGAACCCAACTAAAACTCCGGATAAAATTACGAACGCAACTAAAACTCCGGGTAAAATTACGAACCCAACTAAAACTCCGGGTAAAAAATACGAACCCAACTAAAACTACGGGCAAAAATACTAACCCAACTAAAAAGTCCGGGTAAAAAATACGAACTCAACTAAAACACCGGATAAAATTACGAACCCAACTAAAACTCCGGGTAAAAATACGAACCCAACTAAAACTCCGGGTAAAAATACTAACCCAACTAAAAAGTCCGGGTTAAAAATACGAACCCAACTAAAACTCCGGGTAAAATTACGAACCCAACTAAAACTCCGGGTAAAAATACAAACCCTACTAAAACTCCGGGTAAAAATACTAACCCAACTAAAAATTCCGGGTAAAAAATGCGAACCCAACTAGAACTCCGGGTAAAAAATACGAACCCAACTAAAACTCCGGGTAAAAAATACTAACCCAACTAAATAGTTCGGGTAAAAGATACGAACCCAACTAAAACTCCGGGTAAAATTACGAACCCAACTAAAACTCCGGGTAAAATTACGAACCCAACTAAAACTCCGGGTAAAATTACGAACACAAGTAAAACTCCGGGTAAAATTACGAACCCAAGTAAAACTCCGGGTAAAATTACGAACCCAACTAAAACTCCGGGTAAAATTACGAACCCAACTAAAACTCCGGGTAAAATTACGAACCCAACTAAAAGTCCGGGTAAAAATACGAACCCAACTAAAAAGTCCGGGTAACTCAGGACTCCGGGTAAAATTACGAACCCAACTAAAACTCCGGGTAAAATTACGAACCCAACTAAAACTCCGGGTAAAATTACGAACGCAACTAAAACTCCGGGTAAAATTACGAACCCAACTAAAACTCCGGGTAAAATTACGAACCCAACTAAAACTCCGGGTAAAATTACGAACCCAATTAAAACTCCGGGTAAAATTACGAACCCAACTAAAAAGTCCGGGTAAAATTACGAACCCAAATAAAACTCCGGGTAAAAAATACGAACCCAACTAAAAAGTCCGGGTAAAAATACGAACCTAACTTAAAACTCCAGGTAAAATTACGAACCCAACTAAAACTCCGGGTAAAAAATACGAACCAAACAAAAAAGTCCGGGTAACATTTAGAACCCAACTAAAGCTCCGGGTAAAAAAATACGAACCCAACTAAAACTCCGGGCAAAAATACTAACCCAACTAAAAAGTCCGGGTAAAATTACGAACCCAACTAAAACTCCGGGTAAAAATACGAACCCAACTAAAACTCCGGGTAAAAATACGAACCCAACTAAAACTCCGGGTAAAAATACTAACCCAACTAAAAAGTCCGGGTAAAAAATACGAACCCAACTAAAACTCCGGGTAAAATTACGAACCCAACTAAAACTCCGGGTAAAAAATACGAACCCAACTAAAACTCCGGATAAAATTACGAACGCAACTAAAACTCCGGGTAAAATTACGAACCCAACTAAAACTCCGGGTAAAAAAAACGAACCCAACTAAAACTACGGGCAAAAATACTAACCCAACTAAAAAGTCCGGGTAAAAAATACGAACTCAACTAAAACACCGGATAAAATTACGAACCCAACTAAAACTCCGGGTAAAAATACGAACCCAACTAAAACTCCGGGTAAAAATACTAACCCAACTAAAAAGTCCGGGTTAAAAATACGAACCCAACTAAAACTCCGGGTAAAATTACGAACCCAACTAAAACTCCGGGTAAAAATACAAACCCTACTAAAACTCCGGGTAAAAATACTAACCCAACTAAAAATTCCGGGTAAAAAATGCGAACCCAACTAGAACTCCGGGTAAAAAATACGAACCCAACTAAAACTCCGGGTAAAAAATACTAACCCAACTAAATAGTTCGGGTAAAAGATACGAACCCAACTAAAACTCCGGGTAAAATTACGAACCCAACTAAAACTCCGGGTAAAAATACGAACCCAACTAAAACTCCGGGTAAAAATACTTACCCAACTAAAAAGTCCGGGTAAAAAATACGAACCCAACTAAATATCCGGGTAAAAAATACGAACCCAACTAAAACTCCGGGTAAAAAGTACGAACCCAACTAAAACTCCGGGTAAAAAATGCTAACCCAACTAAAATGTCCGGGTAAAAAATACGAACCCAACTAAAACTCCGGGTAAAATTACGAACCCAACTAAAACTCCGGGTAAAAATACGAACCCAACTAAAACTCCGGGTAAAAATACTAACCCCAACTAAAAAGTCCGGGTCAAAAATACGAACCCAACTAAAACTCCTGGTAAAATTACGAACCCAACTAAAACTCCGGGTAAAATTACGAACCAAACTAAAACTCCGGGTAAAATTACGAACCCAACTAAAAGTCCGGGTAAAAAATACGAACCCAACTAAAAAGTCCGGGTAAAATTACGAACCCAAGTAAAACTCCGGGTAAAATTACGAACCCAACTAAAACTCCGGGTAAAATTACGAACCCAACTAAAAAGTCCGAGTAAAATTACGAACCCAAATAAAAAGTCCGGGTAACCCAACCCAACCCAACTAAAACTCCGGGTAAAATTACGAACCCAACTAAAACTCCGGGTAAAATTACGAACCCAACTAAAAAGTTCGGGTAAAATTACGAACCCAACTAAAACTCCGGGTAAAAAATACGAACCCAACTAAAACTCCGGGCAAAAATACTAACCCAACTAAAAAATCCGGGTAAAAAATACGAACCCAACTAAAACTCCGGATAAAATTACGAACCCAACTAAAACTCCGGGTAAAAATACGAACCCAACTAAAACTCCGGGTAAAAATACGAACCCAACTAAAACGCCGGGTAAAAAATATGAACCCAACTAAAACTCCGGGTAAAATTACCAACACAACTAAAACTCCGGGTAAAAATACGAACCCAACTAAAACTCCTTGTAAAAAATACGAACCCAACTAAAACTCCGGGTAAAAAATACGAACCCAACTAAAACTTCGGGTAAAAAATACGAACCCAACTAAAAAGTCCGGGTAAAATTACGAACCCAACTAAAACTCCGGGTAAAAAATACGAACCAAACAAAAAAGTCCGGGTAACATTTAGAACCCAACTAAAACTCCGGGTAAAAAAATACGAACCCAACTAAAACTCCGGGCAAAAATACTAACCCAACTAAAAAGTCCGGGTAAAAAATACGAACCCAACTAAAACTCCGGTTAAAATTACGAACCCAACTAAAACTCCGGGTAAAAATACGAACCCAACTAAAACTCCGGGTAAAAATACGAACCCAACTAAAACTCCGGGTAAAAAATACGAACCCAACTAAAACTTCGGGTAAAAAATACGAACCCAACTAAAAAGTCCGGTAAAAAATATGAACCCAACTAAAACTCCGGGTAAAATTACCAACACAACTAAAACTCCGGGTAAAAATACGAACCCAACTAAAACTCCTTGTAAAAAATACGAATCCAACTAAAACTCCGGGTAAAAAATACGAACCCAACTAAAACTCCGGGTAAAATTACGAACCCAACTAAAACTCCGGGTAAAATTACGAACCCAACTAAAAGTCCGGGTAAAAAATACGAACCCAACTAAAAAGTCCGGGTAAAATTACGAACCCAACTAAAACTCCGGGTAAAATTACGAACCCAACTAAAACTCCGGGTAAAATTACGAACCCAAGTAAAACTCCGGGTAAAATTACGAACCCAAGTAAAACTCCGGGTAAAATTACGAACCCAACTAAAACTCCGGGTAAAATTACGAACCCAACTAAAACTCCGGGTAAAATTACGAACCCAACTAAAAGTCCGGGTAAAAATACGAACCCAACTAAAAAGTCCGGGTAACTCATGACTCCGGGTAAAATTACGAACCCAACTAAAACTCCGGGTAAAATTACGAACCCAACTAAAACTCCGGGTAAAATTACGAACCCAACTAAAAGTCCGGGTAAAAAAATACGAACCCAACTAAAAAGTCCGGGTTAAAAATACGAACCCAACTAAAACTCCGGGTAAAATTACGAACCCAACTGAAACTAAGGGTAAAATTACGAACCCAACCAAAACTCCGGGTAAAATTACGAACCCAACTAAAACTCCGGGTAAAATTACGAACCCAACTAAAAAGTCCGGGTAAAATTACGAACCCAAATAAAACTCCGGGTAAAAAATACGAACCCAACTAAAAAGTCCGGGTAAAAATACGAACCCAACTAAAAAGTCCGGGTAACTAAAGACTCCGGGTAAAATTACGAACCCAACTAAAACTCCGGGTAAAATTACGAACCCAACTAAAACTCCGGGTAAAATTACGAACCCAACTAAAAGTCCGGGTAAAAAATACGAACCCATCTAAAAAGTCCGGGTTAAAAATACGAACCCAACTAAAACTCCGGGTAAAATTACGAACCCAACTAAAACTCCGGGTAAAATTACGAACCCAACTAAAACTCCGGGTAAAATTACGAACCCAACTAAAACTCCGGGTAAAATTACGAACCCAACTAAAAAGTCCGGGTAAAATTACGAACCCAAATAAAACTCCGGGTAAAAAATACGAACCCAACTAAAACTCCGGGTAAAAATACTAACCCCAACTAAAAAGTCCGGGTCAAAAATACGAACCCAACTAAAACTCCTGGTAAAATTACGAACCCAACTAAAACTCCGGGTAAAATTACGAACCAAACTAAAACTCCGGGTAAAATTACGAACCCAACTAAAAGTCCGGGTAAAAAATACGAACCCAACTAAAAAGTCCGGGTAAAATTACGAACCCAAGTAAAACTCCGGGTAAAATTACGAACCCAACTAAAACTCCGGGTAAAATTACGAACCCAACTAAAAAGTCCGAGTAAAATTACGAACCCAAATAAAAAGTCCGGGTAACCCAACCCAACCCAACTAAAACTCCGGGTAAAATTACGAACCCAACTAAAACTCCGGGTAAAATTACGAACCCAACTAAAAAGTTCGGGTAAAATTACGAACCCAACTAAAACTCCGGGTAAAAAATACGAACCCAACTAAAACTCCGGGCAAAAATACTAACCCAACTAAAAAATCCGGGTAAAAAATACGAACCCAACTAAAACTCCGGATAAAATTACGAACCCAACTAAAACTCCGGGTAAAAATACGAACCCAACTAAAACTCCGGGTAAAAATACGAACCCAACTAAACGCCGGGTAAAAAATATGAACCCAACTAAAACTCCGGGTAAAATTACCACACAACTAAAACTCCGGGTAAAAATACGAACCCAACTAAAACTCCTTGTAAAAATACGAACCCAACTAAAACTCCGGGTAAAAAATACGAACCCAACTAAAACTTCGGGTAAAAAATACGAACCCAACTAAAAAGTCCGGGTAAAATTACGAACCCAACTAAAACTCCGGGTAAAAAATACGAACCAAACAAAAAAGTCCGGGTAACATTTAGAACCCAACTAAAACTCCGGGTAAAAAAATACGAACCCAACTAAAACTCCGGGCAAAAAATACTAACCCAACTAAAAAGTCCGGGTAAAAAAATACGAACCCAACTAAAACTCCGGTTAAAATTACGAACCCAACTAAAACTCCGGGTAAAAATACGAACCCAACTAAAACTCCGGGTAAAAAATACGAACCCAACATAAACTCCGGGTAAAAAATACGAACCCAACTAAAACTTCGGGTAAAAAATACGAACCCAACTAAAAAATCCGGTCAAAAAATATGAACCCAACTAAAACTCCGGGTAAAATTACCAACACAACTAAAACTCCGGGTAAAAATACGAACCCAACTAAAACTCCTTGTAAAAAATACGAATCCAACTAAAACTCCGGGTAAAAAATACGAACCCAACTAAAACTCCGGGTAAAATTACGACCCAACTAAAAAGTCCGGGGTAAAATTACGAACCCAACTAAAACTCCGGGTAGAATTACTAACTCAACTAAAACTCCGGGTAAAATTACGAACCCAACTAAAACTCGGGTAAAAATTACGAACCCAACTAAAAGTCCGGGTAAAAAATACGAACCCAACTAAAAAGTCCGGGTAAAATTACGAACCCAACTAAAACTCCGGGTAAAATTACGAACCCAACTAAAACTCCGGGTAAAATTACGAACCCAAGTAAAAACTCCGGGTAAAATTACGAACCAAGTAAAACTCCGGGTAAAATTACGAACCCAACTAAAACTCCGGGTAAAATTACGAACCCAACTAAAACTCCGGGTAAAATTACGAACCCAACTAAAAGTCCGGGTAAAAATACGAACCCAACTAAAAAGTCCGGGTAACTCATGACTCCGGGTAAAATTACGAACCCAACTAAAACTCCGGGTAAAATTACGAACCCAACTAAAACTCCGGGTAAAATTACGAACCCAACTAAAAGTCCGGGTAAAAAAATACGAACCCAACTAAAAAGTCCGGGTTAAAAATACGAACCCAACTAAAACTCCGGGTAAAATTACGAACCCAACTGAAACTAAGGGTAAAATTACGAACCCAACCAAAACTCCGGGTAAAATTACGAACCAACTAAAACTCCGGGTAAAATTACGAACCCAACTAAAAGTCCGGGTAAAATTACGAACCCAAATAAAACTCCGGGTAAAAAATACGAACCCAACTAAAAAGTCCGGGGTAAAAATACGAACCCAACTAAAAAGTCCGGGTAACTAAAGACTCCGGGTAAAATTACGAACCCAACTAAAACTCCGGGTAAAATTACGAACCCAACTAAAACTCCGGGTAAAATTACGAACCCAACTAAAAGTCCGGGTAAAAAATACGAACCCATCTAAAAAGTCCGGGTTAAAAATACGAACCCAACTAAAACTCCGGGTAAAATTACGAACCAACTAAAACTCCGGGTAAAATTACGAACCCAACTAAAACTCCGGGTAAAATTACGAACCCAACTAAAACTCCGGTGTAAAATTACGAACCCAACTAAAAAGTCCGGGTAAAATTACGAACCCAAATAAAACTCCGGGTAAAAATACGAACCCAACTAAAAAGTCCGGGTAAAAATACGAACTTAACTTAAAACTCCAGGTAAAATTACGAACCCAACTAAACTCCGGGTAAAAAAATACGAACCAAACAAAAAAGTCCGGGTAACATTTAGATCCCAACTAGAACTCCGGGTAAAAAAATACGAACCCAACTAAAACTCCGGGGCAAAAATACTAACCCAACTAAAAAGTCCGGGTAAAAAATACGAACCCAACTAAAACTCCGGGCAAAATTACGAACCCAACTAAAACTCCGGGTAAAATTACGAACCCAACTAAAACTCCGGGTAAAATTACGAACCCAACTAAAACTCCGGGTATAAATTACGAACCCAACTAAAAAGTCCGGGTAAAATTACGAACCCAAATAAAAAGTCTGGGTAAAATTACGAATCCAACTAAAACTCCGGGTAAAATTACGAACCCAACTAAAACTCCGGGTAAAATTACGAACCCAACTAAAAGTCCGGGTAAAAAATACGAACCCAACTAAAAAGTCCGGGTAAAATTACGAACCCAACTAAAACTCCGGGTGATGAATTACGAACCCAACTAAAACTCCGGTAAAATTACGAACCCAACTAAAAGTCCGGGTAAAAAATACGAACCCAACTAAAAAGTCCGGGTAAAATTACGAACCCAACTAAAACTCCGGGTGAAATTACGAACCCAACTAAAACTCCGGGTAAAATTACGAACCCAACTAAAAGTCCGGGTAAAAAATACGAACCCAACTGAAAAAGTCCGGGTAAAATTACGAACCCAACTAAAACTCCGGGTGGAAATTACGAACCCAACTAAAACTCCGGGTAAAATTACGAACCCAACTAAAACTCCGGGTAAAATTACGAACCCAACTAAAAGTCCGGGTAAAAAATACGAACCCAACTAAAAAGTCCGGGTAAAATTACGAACCAACTAAAACTCCGGGTGAAATTACGAACTCAACTAAAACTCCGGGTAAAATTACGAACCCAACTAAAACTCGACGGGTAAAATTACGAACCCAAACCCAACTAAAAGTCCGGGTAAAAAATACGAACCCAACTAAAAAGTCCGGGTAAAATTACGAACCCAACTAAAACTCCGGGTGAAATTACGAACCCAACTAAAACTCCGGGTAAAATTACGGACCCAACTAAAAGTCCGGGTAAAAAATACGAACCCATCTAAAAAGTCCGGGTAAAATTACGAACCCAAGTAAAACTCCGGGTAAAATTACGAACCCAACTAAAACTCCGGGTAAAATTACGAACCCAACTAAAAAGTCCGGGTAAAATTACGAACCCAAATAAAAAGTCCGGGTAAAATTACGAACCCAACTAAAACTCCGGGTAAAATTACGAACTCAACTAAAACTCCGGGTAAAATTACGAACCCAACTAAAACTCCGGGTAAAATTACGAACCCAACTAAAAGTCCGGGTAAAAAATACGAACCCAACTAAAAAGTCCGGATAAAATTACGAACCCAACTAAAACTCCGGGTAAAATTACGAACCCAACTAAAACTCCGGGTAAAATTACGAACCCAACTAAAACTCCGGGTAAAATTACGAACCCAACTAAAACTCCGGGTAAAATTACGAACCCAACTAAAAAGTCCGGGTAAAATTACGAACCCAAATAAAAAGTCTGGGTAAAATTACGAACCCAACTAAAACTCCGGGTAAAATTACGAACTCAACTAAAATTCCGGGTAAAATTACGAACCCAACTAAAACTCCGGGTAAAATTACGAACCCAACTAAAAGTCCGGGTAAAAAATACTAACCCAACTAAAAAGTCCGGGTAAAATTACGAACCCAACTAAAACTCCGGGTGAAATTACGAACCCAACTAAAACTCCGGGTAAAATTACGAACCCAACTAAAACTCCGGGTAATATTACGAACCCAACTAAAACTCCGGGTAAAATTACGAACCCAACTAAAAGTCCGGGTAAAAAATACGAACCCAACTAAAAAGTCCGGGTAAAATTACGAACCCAACTAAAACTCCGGGTAAAATTACGAACCCAACTAAAACTCCGGGTAAAATTACGAACCCAAGTAAAACTCCGGGTAAAATTACGAACCCAAGTACAACTCCGGGTAAAATTACGAACGCAACTAAAACTCCGGGTAAAATTACGAACCCAACTAAAACTCCGGGTAAAATTACGAACCCAACTAAAAGTCCGGGTAAAATTACGACCCCAACTAAAAAGTCCGAGTAAAATTACGAACCCAACTAAAAAGTCCGGGTAAAATTACGAACCCAACTAAAACTTTTGGTAAAATTACGAACCCAACTAACACTCCGGGTAAAATTACGAACCCAACTAAAAGTCCGGGTAAAAAATACGAACCCAACTAAAAAGTCCGGGTAAAATTGCGAACCCAACTAAAACTCCGGGTAAAATTACGAACCCAACTAAAACTCCGGGTAAAAAATACGAACCCAACTAAAAAGTCCGGATAAAAAATACGAACCTAACTTAAGACTCCGGGTAAAATTACGAACCCAACTAAAAAGTCCGGGTAAAATTACGAACCCAACTAAAACTCGGGTAAAATTACTAACTCAACTAAAACTCCGGGTAAAATTACGAACCCAACTAAAACTCCGGGTAAAATTACGAACCCAACTAAAAGTCCGGGTAAAAAACACGAACCCAACTAAAAAGTCCGGGTAAAATTACGAACCCAACTAAAACTCCGGGTAAAATTACGAACCCAACTAAAACTCCGGGTAAAATTACGAACCCAAGTAAAACTCCGGGTAAAATTACGAACCCAAGTAAAACTCCGGGTAAAATTACGAACCCAACTAAAACTCCGGGTAAAAAATACGAACCCAACTAAAAAGTCCGGATAAAAAATACGAACCTAACTTAAGACTCCGGGTAAAATTACGAACCCAACTAAAAAGTCCGGCTAAAATTACGAACCCAACTAAAAAGTCCGGGTAAAATTACGAACCCAACTAAAACTCCGGGTAAAATTACGAACCCAACTAAAAGTCCGGGTAAAAAATACGAACCCAACTAAAAAGTCCGGGTAAAATTACGAACCCAACTAAAACTCCGGGTAAAATTACGAACTCAACTAAAACTCCGGTAAAATTACGAACCCAACTAAAAGTCCGGGTAAAAATACGAACCCAACTAAAAAGTCCGGGTAACTCATGACTCCGGGTAAAATTACGAACCCAACTAAAACTCCGGGTAAAATTACGAACCCAACTAAAACTCCGGGTAAAATTACGAACCCAACTAAAAGTCCGGGTAAAAAAATACGAACCCAACTAAAAAGTCCGGGTTAAAAATACGAACCCAACTAAAACTCCGGGTAAAATTACGAACCCAACTGAAACTAAGGGTAAAATTACGAACCCAACCAAAACTCCGGGTAAAATTACGAACCCAACTAAAACTCCGGGTAAAATTACGAACCCAACTAAAAAGTCCGGGTAAAATTACGAACCCAAATAAAACTCCGGGTAAAAAATACGAACCCAACTAAAAAGTCCGGGTAAAAATACGAACCCAACTAAAAAGTCCGGGTAACTCAAGACTCCGGGTAAAATTACGAACCCAACTAAAACTCCGGGTAAAATTACGAACCCAACTAAAACTCCGGGTAAAATTACGAACCCAACTAAAAGTCCGGGTAAAAAATACGAACCCATCTAAAAAGTCCGGGTTAAAAATACGAACCCAACTAAAACTCCGGGTAAAATTACGAACCCAACTAAAACTCCGGGTAAAATTACGAACCCAACTAAAACTCCGGGTAAAATTACGAACCCAACTAAAACTCCGGGTAAAATTACGAACCCAACTAAAAAGTCCGGGTAAAATTACGAACCCAAATAAAACTCCGGGTAAAAAATACGAACCCAACTAAAAAGTCCGGGTAAAAATACGAACTTAACTTAAAACTCCAGGTAAAATTACGAACCCAACTAAAACTCCGGGTAAAAAATACGAACCAAACAAAAAAGTCCGGGTAACATTTAGAACCCAACTATAACTCCGGGTAAAAAAATACGAACCCAACTAAAACTCCGGGCAAAAATACTAACCCAACTAAAAAGTCCGGGTAAAAAATACGAACCCAACTAAAACTCCGGGCAAAATTACGAACCCAACTAAAACTCCGGGTAAAATTACGAACCCAACTAAAACTCCGGGTAAAATTACGAACCCAACTAAAACTCCGGGTAAAATTACGAACCCAACTAAAAAGTCCGGGTAAAATTACGAACCCAAATAAAAAGTCTGGGTAAAATTACGAATCCAACTAAAACTCCGGGTAAAATTACGAACCCAACTAAAACTCCGGGTAAAATTACGAACCCAACTAAAAGTCCGGGTAAAAAATACGAACCCAACTAAAAAGTCCGGGTAAAATTACGAACCCAACTAAAACTCCGGGTGAAATTACGAACCCAACTAAAACTCCGGGTAAAATTACGAACCCAACTAAAAGTCCGGGTAAAAAATACGAACCCAACTAAAAAGTCCGGGTAAAATTACGAACCCAACTAAAACTCCGGGTGAAATTACGAACCCAACTAAAACTCCGGGTAAAATTACGAACCCAACTAAAAGTCCGGGTAAAAAATACGAACCCAACTAAAAAGTCCGGGTAAAATTACGAACCCAACTAAAACTCCGGGTGAAATTACGAACCCAACTAAAACTCCGGGTAAAATTACGAACCCAACTAAAACTCCGGGTAAAATTACGAACCCAACTAAAAGTCCGGGTAAAAAATACGAACCCAACTAAAAAGTCCGGGTAAAATTACGAACCCAACTAAAACTCCGGGTGAAATTACGAACTCAACTAAAACTCCGGGTAAAATTACGAACCCAACTAGAACTCCGGGTAAAATTACGAACCCAACTAAAAGTCCGGGTAAAAAATACGAACCCAACTAAAAAGTCCGGGTAAAATTACGAACCCAACTAAAACTCCGGGTGAAATTACGAACCCAACTAAAACTCCGGGTAAAATTACGGACCCAACTAAAAGTTCGGGTAAAAAATACGAACCCATCTAAAAAGTCCGGGTAAAATTACGAACCCAAGTAAAACTCCGGGTAAAATTACGAACCCAACTAAAACTCCGGGTAAAATTACGAACCCAACTAAAAAGTCCGGGTAAAATTACGAACCCAAATAAAAAGTCCGGGTAAAATTACGAACCCAACTAAAACTCCGGGTAAAATTACGAACTCAACTAAAACTCCGGGTAAAATTACGAACCCAACTAAAACTCCGGGTAAAATTACGAACCCAACTAAAAGTCCGGGTAAAAAATACGAACCCAACTAAAAAGTCCGGATAAAATTACGAACCCAACTAAAACTCCGGGTAAAATTACGAACCCAACTAAAACTCCGGGTAAAATTACGAACCCAACTAAAACTCCGGGTAAAATTACGAACCCAACTAAAACTCCGGGTAAAATTACGAACCCAACTAAAAAGTCCGGGTAAAATTACGAACCCAAATAAAAAGTCTGGGTAAAATTACGAACCCAACTAAAACTCCGGGTAAAATTACGAACTCAACTAAAATTCCGGGTAAAATTACGAACCCAACTAAAACTCCGGGTAAAATTACGAACCCAACTAAAAGTCCGGGTAAAAAATACTAACCCAACTAAAAAGTCCGGGTAAAATTACGAACCCAACTAAAACTCCGGGTGAAATTACGAACCCAACTAAAACTCCGGGTAAAATTACGAACCCAACTAAAACTCCGGGTAATATTACGAACCCAACTAAAACTCCGGGTAAAATTACGAACCCAACTAAAAGTCCGGGTAAAAAATACGAACCCAACTAAAAAGTCCGGGTAAAATTACGAACCCAACTAAAACTCCGGGTAAAATTACGAACCCAACTAAAACTCCGGGTAAAATTACGAACCCAAGTAAAACTCCGGGTAAAATTACGAACCCAAGTACAACTCCGGGTAAAATTACGAACGCAACTAAAACTCCGGGTAAAATTACGAACCCAACTAAAACTCCGGGTAAAATTACGAACCCAACTAAAAGTCCGGGTAAAATTACGAACCCAACTAAAAAGTCCGAGTAAAATTACGAACCCAACTAAAAAGTCCGGGTAAAATTACGAACCCAACTAAAACTTTTGGTAAAATTACGAACCCAACTAACACTCCGGGTAAAATTACGAACCCAACTAAAAGTCCGGGTAAAAAATACGAACCCAACTAAAAAGTCCGGGTAAAATTGCGAACCCAACTAAAACTCCGGGTAAAATTACGAACCCAACTAAAACTCCGGGTAAAAAATACGAACCCAACTAAAAAGTCCGGATAAAAAATACGAACCTAACTTAAGACTCCGGGTAAAATTACGAACCCAACTAAAAACTCCGGGTAAAATTACGAACCCAACTAAAAAGTCCGGGTAAAATTACGAACCCAAATAAAAAGTCCGGGTAAAATTACGAACCCAACTAAAACTCCGGGTAAAATTACGAACTCAACTAAAACTCCGGGTAAAATTACGAACCCAACTAAAACTCCGGGTAAAATTACGAACCCAACTAAAAGTCCGGGTAAAAAATACGAACCCAACTAAAAAGTCCGGATAAAATTACGAACCCAACTAAAACTCCGGGTAAAATTACGAACCCAACTAAAACTCCGGGTAAAATTACGAACCCAACTAAAACTCCGGGTAAAATTACGAACCCAACTAAAACTCCGGGTAAAATTACGAACCCAACTAAAAAGTCCGGGTAAAATTACGAACCCAAATAAAAAGTCTGGGTAAAATTACGAACCCAACTAAAACTCCGGGTAAAATTACGAACTCAACTAAAATTCCGGGTAAAATTACGAACCCAACTAAAACTCCGGGTAAAATTACGAACCCAACTAAAAGTCCGGGTAAAAAATACTAACCCAACTAAAAAGTCCGGGTAAAATTACGAACCCAACTAAAACTCCGGGTAAAATTACGAACCCAACTAAAACTCCGGGTAAAATTACGAACCCAAGTAAAACTCCGGGTAAAATTACGAACCCAAGTAAAACTCCGGGTAAAATTACGAACCCAACTAAAACTCCGGGTAAAAAATACGAACCCAACTAAAAAGTCCGGATAAAAAATACGAACCTAACTTAAGACTCCGGGTAAAATTACGAACCCAACTAAAAAGTCCGGCTAAAATTACGAACCCAACTAAAAAGTCCGGGTAAAATTACGAACCCAACTAAAACTCCGGGTAAAATTACGAACCCAACTAAAAGTCCGGGTAAAAAATACGAACCCAACTAAAAAGTCCGGGTAAAATTACGAACCCAACTAAAACTCCGGGTAAAATTACGAACTCAACTAAAACTCCGGGTAAAATTACGAACCCAACTAAAAGTCCGGGTAAAAATACGAACCCAACTAAAAAGTCCGGGTAACTCATGACTCCGGGTAAAATTACGAACCCAACTAAAACTCCGGGTAAAATTACGAACCCAACTAAAACTCCGGGTAAAATTACGAACCCAACTAAAAGTCCGGGTAAAAAAATACGAACCCAACTAAAAAGTCCGGGTTAAAAATACGAACCCAACTAAAACTCCGGGTAAAATTACGAACCCAACTGAAACTAAGGGTAAAATTACGAACCCAACCAAAACTCCGGGTAAAATTACGAACCCAACTAAAACTCCGGGTAAAATTACGAACCCAACTAAAAAGTCCGGGTAAAATTACGAACCCAAATAAAACTCCGGGTAAAAAATACGAACCCAACTAAAAAGTCCGGGTAAAAATACGAACCCAACTAAAAAGTCCGGGTAACTCAAGACTCCGGGTAAAATTACGAACCCAACTAAAACTCCGGGTAAAATTACGAACCCAACTAAAACTCCGGGTAAAATTACGAACCCAACTAAAAGTCCGGGTAAAAAATACGAACCCATCTAAAAAGTCCGGGTTAAAAATACGAACCCAACTAAAACTCCGGGTAAAATTACGAACCCAACTAAAACTCCGGGTAAAATTACGAACCCAACTAAAACTCCGGGTAAAATTACGAACCCAACTAAAACTCCGGGTAAAATTACGAACCCAACTAAAAAGTCCGGGTAAAATTACGAACCCAAATAAAACTCCGGGTAAAAAATACGAACCCAACTAAAAAGTCCGGGTAAAAATACGAACTTAACTTAAAACTCCAGGTAAAATTACGAACCCAACTAAAACTCCGGGTAAAAAATACGAACCAAACAAAAAAGTCCGGGTAACATTTAGAACCCAACTAGAACTCCGGGTAAAAAAATACGAACCCAACTAAAACTCCGGGCAAAAATACTAACCCAACTAAAAAGTCCGGGTAAAAAATACGAACCCAACTAAAACTCCGGGCAAAATTACGAACCCAACTAAAACTCCGGGTAAAATTACGAACCCAACTAAAACTCCGGGTAAAATTACGAACCCAACTAAAACTCCGGGTAAAATTACGAACCCAACTAAAAAGTCCGGGTAAAATTACGAACCCAAATAAAAAGTCTGGGTAAAATTACGAATCCAACTAAAACTCCGGGTAAAATTACGAACCCAACTAAAACTCCGGGTAAAATTACGAACCCAACTAAAAGTCCGGGTAAAAAATACGAACCCAACTAAAAAGTCCGGGTAAAATTACGAACCCAACTAAAACTCCGGGTGAAATTACGAACCCAACTAAAACTCCGGGTAAAATTACGAACCCAACTAAAAGTCCGGGTAAAAAATACGAACCCAACTAAAAAGTCCGGGTAAAATTACGAACCCAACTAAAACTCCGGGTGAAATTACGAACCCAACTAAAACTCCGGGTAAAATTACGAACCCAACTAAAAGTCCGGGTAAAAAATACGAACCCAACTAAAAAGTCCGGGTAAAATTACGAACCCAACTAAAACTCCGGGTGAAATTACGAACCCAACTAAAACTTCGGGTAAAATTACGAACCCAACTAAAACTCCGGGTAAAATTACGAACCCAACTAAAAGTCCGGGTAAAAAATACGAACCCAACTAAAAAGTCCGGGTAAAATTACGAACCCAACTAAAACTCCGGGTGAAATTACGAACTCAACTAAAACTCCGGGTAAAATTACGAACCCAACTAGAACTCCGGGTAAAATTACGAACCCAACTAAAAGTCCGGGTAAAAAATACGAACCCAACTAAAAAGTCCGGGTAAAATTACGAACCCAACTAAAACTCCGGGTGAAATTACGAACCCAACTAAAACTCCGGGTAAAATTACGGACCCAACTAAAAGTCCGGGTAAAAAATACGAACCCATCTAAAAAGTCCGGGTAAAATTACGAACCCAAGTAAAACTCCGGGTAAAATTACGAACCCAACTAAAACTCCGGGTAAAATTACGAACCCAACTAAAAAGTCCGGGTAAAATTACGAACCCAAATAAAAAGTCCGGGTAAAATTACGAACCCAACTAAAACTCCGGGTAAAATTACGAACTCAACTAAAACTCCGGGTAAAATTACGAACCCAACTAAAACTCCGGGTAAAATTACGAACCCAACTAAAAGTCCGGGTAAAAAATACGAACCCAACTAAAAAGTCCGGATAAAATTACGAACCCAACTAAAACTCCGGGTAAAATTACGAACCCAACTAAAACTCCGGGTAAAATTACGAACCCAACTAAAACTCCGGGTAAAATTACGAACCCAACTAAAACTCCGGGTAAAATTACGAACCCAACTAAAAAGTCCGGGTAAAATTACGAACCCAAATAAAAAGTCTGGGTAAAATTACGAACCCAACTAAAACTCCGGGTAAAATTACGAACTCAACTAAAATTCCGGGTAAAATTACGAACCCAACTAAAACTCCGGGTAAAATTACGAACCCAACTAAAAGTCCGGGTAAAAAATACTAACCCAACTAAAAAGTCCGGGTAAAATTACGAACCCAACTAAAACTCCGGGTGAAATTACGAACCCAACTAAAACTCCGGGTAAAATTACGAACCCAACTAAAACTCCGGGTAATATTACGAACCCAACTAAAACTCCGGGTAAAATTACGAACCCAACTAAAAGTCCGGGTAAAAAATACGAACCCAACTAAAAAGTCCGGGTAAAATTACGAACCCAACTAAAACTCCGGGTAAAATTACGAACCCAACTAAAACTCCGGGTAAAATTACGAACCCAAGTAAAACTCCGGGTAAAATTACGAACCCAAGTACAACTCCGGGTAAAATTACGAACGCAACTAAAACTCCGGGTAAAATTACGAACCCAACTAAAACTCCGGGTAAAATTACGAACCCAACTAAAAGTCCGGGTAAAATTACGAACCCAACTAAAAAGTCCGAGTAAAATTACGAACCCAACTAAAAAGTCCGGGTAAAATTACGAACCCAACTAAAACTTTTGGTAAAATTACGAACCCAACTAACACTCCGGGTAAAATTACGAACCCAACTAAAAGTCCGGGTAAAAAATACGAACCCAACTAAAAAGTCCGGGTAAAATTGCGAACCCAACTAAAACTCCGGGTAAAATTACGAACCCAACTAAAACTCCGGGTAAAAAATACGAACCCAACTAAAAATTCCGGATAAAAAATACGAACCTAACTTAAGACTCCGGGTAAAATTACGAACCCAACTAAAAAGTCCGGGTAAAATTACGAACCCAACTAAAACTCCGGGTAAAATTACTAACTCAACTAAAACTCCGGGTAAAATTACGAACCCAACTAAAACTCCGGGTAAAATTACGAACCCAACTAAAAGTCCGGGTAAAAAACACGAACCCAACTAAAAAGTCCGGGTAAAATTACGAACCCAACTAAAACTCCGGGTAAAATTACGAACCCAACTAAAACTCCGGGTAAAATTACGAACCCAAGTAAAACTCCGGGTAAAATTACGAACCCAAGTAAAACTCCGGGTAAAATTACGAACCCAACTAAAACTCCGGGTAAAAAATACGAACCCAACTAAAAAGTCCGGATAAAAAATACGAACCTAACTTAAGACTCCGGGTAAAATTACGAACCCAACTAAAAAGTCCGGCTAAAATTACGAACCCAACTAAAAAGTCCGGGTAAAATTACGAACCCAACTAAAACTCCGGGTAAAATTACGAACCCAACTAAAAGTCCGGGTAAAAAATACGAACCCAACTAAAAAGTCCGGGTAAAATTACGAACCCAACTAAAACTCCGGGTAAAATTACGAACTCAACTAAAACTCCGGGTAAAATTACGAACCCAAGTAAAACTCCGGGTAAAATTACGAACCCAAGTACAACTCCGGGTAAAATTACGAACCCAACTAAAAAGTCCGAGTAAAATTACGAACCCAACTAAAAAGTCCGGGTAAAATTACGAACCCAACTAAAACTTTTGGTAAAATTACGAACCCAACTAACACTCCGGGTAAAATTACGAACCCAACTAAAAGTCCGGGTAAAAAATACGAACCCAACTAAAAAGTCCGGGTAAAATTGCGAACCCAACTAAAACTCCGGGTAAAATTACGAACCCAACTAAAACTCCGGGTAAAAAATACGAACCCAACTAAAAAGTCCGGATAAAAAATACGAACCTAACTTAAGACTCCGGGTAAAATTACGAACCCAACTAAAAACTCCGGGTAAAATTACGAACCCAACTAAAAAGTCCGGGTAAAATTACGAACCCAAATAAAAAGTCCGGGTAAAATTACGAACCCAACTAAAACTCCGGGTAAAATTACGAACTCAACTAAAACTCCGGGTAAAATTACGAACCCAACTAAAACTCCGGGTAAAATTACGAACCCAACTAAAAGTCCGGGTAAAAAATACGAACCCAACTAAAAAGTCCGGATAAAATTACGAACCCAACTAAAACTCCGGGTAAAATTACGAACCCAACTAAAACTCCGGGTAAAATTACGAACCCAACTAAAACTCCGGGTAAAATTACGAACCCAACTAAAACTCCGGGTAAAATTACGAACCCAACTAAAAAGTCCGGGTAAAATTACGAACCCAAATAAAAAGTCTGGGTAAAATTACGAACCCAACTAAAACTCCGGGTAAAATTACGAACTCAACTAAAATTCCGGGTAAAATTACGAACCCAACTAAAACTCCGGGTAAAATTACGAACCCAACTAAAAGTCCGGGTAAAAAATACTAACCCAACTAAAAAGTCCGGGTAAAATTACGAACCCAACTAAAACTCCGGGTAAAATTACGAACCCAACTAAAACTCCGGGTAAAATTACGAACCCAAGTAAAACTCCGGGTAAAATTACGAACCCAAGTAAAACTCCGGGTAAAATTACGAACCCAACTAAAACTCCGGGTAAAAAATACGAACCCAACTAAAAAGTCCGGATAAAAAATACGAACCTAACTTAAGACTCCGGGTAAAATTACGAACCCAACTAAAAAGTCCGGCTAAAATTACGAACCCAACTAAAAAGTCCGGGTAAAATTACGAACCCAACTAAAACTCCGGGTAAAATTACGAACCCAACTAAAAGTCCGGGTAAAAAATACGAACCCAACTAAAAAGTCCGGGTAAAATCACGAACCCAACTAAAACTCCGGGTAAAATTACGAACTCAACTAAAACTCCGGGTAAAATTACGAACCCAACTAAAAGTCCGGGTAAAAATACGAACCCAACTAAAAAGTCCGGGTAACTCATGACTCCGGGTAAAATTACGAACCCAACTAAAACTCCGGGTAAAATTACGAACCCAACTAAAACTCCGGGTAAAATTACGAACCCAACTAAAAGTCCGGGTAAAAAAATACGAACCCAACTAAAAAGTCCGGGTTAAAAATACGAACCCAACTAAAACTCCGGGTAAAATTACGAACCCAACTGAAACTAAGGGTAAAATTACGAACCCAACCAAAACTCCGGGTAAAATTACGAACCCAACTAAAACTCCGGGTAAAATTACGAACCCAACTAAAAAGTCCGGGTAAAATTACGAACCCAAATAAAACTCCGGGTAAAAAATACGAACCCAACTAAAAAGTCCGGGTAAAAATACGAACCCAACTAAAAAGTCCGGGTAACTCAAGACTCCGGGTAAAATTACGAACCCAACTAAAACTCCGGGTAAAATTACGAACCCAACTAAAACTCCGGGTAAAATTACGAACCCAACTAAAAGTCCGGGTAAAAAATACGAACCCATCTAAAAAGTCCGGGTTAAAAATACGAACCCAACTAAAACTCCGGGTAAAATTACGAACCCAACTAAAACTCCGGGTAAAATTACGAACCCAACTAAAACTCCGGGTAAAATTACGAACCCAACTAAAACTCCGGGTAAAATTACGAACCCAACTAAAAAGTCCGGGTAAAATTACGAACCCAACTAAAAGTCCGGGTAAAAAATACGAACCCAACTAAAAAGTCCGGATAAAATTACGAACCCAACTAAAACTCCGGGTAAAATTACGAACCCAACTAAAACTCCGGGTAAAATTACGAACCCAACTAAAACTCCGGGTAAAATTACGAACCCAACTAAAACTCCGGGTAAAATTACGAACCCAACTAAAAAGTCCGGGTAAAATTACGAACCCAAATAAAAAGTCTGGGTAAAATTACGAACCCAACTAAAACTCCGGGTAAAATTACGAACTCAACTAAAATTCCGGGTAAAATTACGAACCCAACTAAAACTCCGGGTAAAATTACGAACCCAACTAAAAGTCCGGGTAAAAAATAATACTAACCCAACTAAAAAGTCCGGGTAAAATTACGAACCCAACTAAAACTCCGGGTAAAATTACGAACCCAACTAAAACTCCGGGTAAAATTACGAACCCCAAGTAAAACTCCGGGTAAAATTACGAACCCAAGTAAAACTCCGGGTAAAATTACGAACCCAACTAAAACTCCGGGTAAAAAATACGAACCCAACTAAAAAGTCCGGATAAAAAATACGAACCTAACTTAAGACTCCGGGTAAAATTACGAACCCAACTAAAAAGTCCGGCTAAAATTACGAACCCAACTAAAAAGTCCGGGTAAAATTACGAACCCAACTAAAACTCCGGGTAAAATTACGAACCCAACTAAAAGTCCGGGTAAAAAATACGAACCCAACTAAAAAGTCCGGGTAAAATCACGAACCCAACTAAAACTCCGGGTAAAATTACGAACTCAACTAAAACTCCGGTAAAATTACGAACCCAACTAAAAGTCCGGGTAAAAATACGAACCCAACTAAAAGTCCGGGTAACTCATGACTCCGGGTAAAATTACGAACCCAACTAAAACTCCGGGTAAAATTACGAACCCAACTAAAACTCCGGGTAAAATTACGAACCCAACTAAAAGTCCGGGTAAAAAAATACGAACCCAACTAAAAAGTCCGGGTTAAAAATACGAACCCAACTAAAACTCCGGGTAAAATTACGAACCCAACTGAAACTAAGGGTAAAATTACGAACCCAACCAAAACTCCGGGTAAAATTACGAACCCAACTAAAACTCCGGGTAAAATTACGAACCCAACTAAAAAGTCCGGGTAAAATTACGAACCAAATAAAACTCCGGGTAAAAAATACGAACCCAACTAAAAAGTCCGGGTAAAAATACGAACCCAACTAAAAAGTCCGGGTAACTCAAGACTCCGGGTAAAATTACGAACCCAACTAAAACTCCGGGTAAAATTACGAACCCAACTAAAACTCCGGGTAAAATTACGAACCCAACTAAAAGTCCGGTAAAAAATACGAACCCATCTAAAAAGTCCGGGTTAAAAAATACGAACCCAACTAAAACTCCGGGTAAAATTACGAACCCAACTAAAACTCCGGGTAAAATTACGAACCCAACTAAAACTCCGGGTAAAATTACGAACCCAACTAAAACTCCGGTAAAATTACGAACCCAACTAAAAAGTCCGGGTAAAATTACGAACCCAAATAAAACTCCGGGTAAAAAATACGAACCCAACTAAAAAGTCCGGGTAAAAATACGAACTTAACTTAAAACTCCAGGTAAAATTACGAACCCAACTAAAACTCCGGGTAAAAAATACGAACCAAACAAAAAAGTCCGGGTAACATTTAGAACCCAACTAGAACTCCGGGTAAAAAAATACGAACCCAACTAAAACTCCGGGCAAAAATACTAACCCAACTAAAAAGTCCGGGTAAAAAATACGAACCCAACTAAAACTCCGGGCAAAATTACGAACCCAACTAAAACTCCGGGTAAAATTACGAACCCAACTAAAACTCCGGGTAAAATTACGAACCCAACTAAAACTCGGGTAAAATTACGAACCCAACTAAAAAGTCCGGGTAAAATTACGAACCCAAATAAAAAGTCTGGGTAAAATTACGAATCCAACTAAAACTCCGGGTAAAATTACGAACCCAACTAAAACTCCGGGTAAAATTACGAACCAACTAAAAGTCCGGGTAAAAAATACGAACCCAACTAAAAAGTCCGGGTAAAATTACGAACCCAACTAAAACTCCGGGTGAAATTACGAACCCAACTAAAACTCCGGGTAAAATTACGAACCCAACTAAAAGTCCGGGTAAAAAATACGAACCCAACTAAAAAGTCCGGGTAAAATTACGAACCCAACTAAAACTCCGGGTGAAATTACGAACCCAACTAAAACTCCGGGTAAAATTACGAACCCAACTAAAAGTCCGGGTAAAAAATACGAACCCAACTAAAAAGTCCGGGTAAAATTACGAACCCAACTAAAACTCCGGGTGAAATTACGAACCCAACTAAAACTTCGGGTAAAATTACGAACCCAACTAAAACTCCGGGTAAAATTACGAACCCAACTAAAAGTCCGGGTAAAAAATACGAACCCAACTAAAAAGTCCGGGTAAAATTACGAACCCAACTAAAACTCCGGTGAAATTACGAACTCAACTAAAACTCCGGTAAAATTACGAACCCAACTAGAACTCCGGGTAAAATTACGAACCCAACTAAAAGTCCGGGTAAAAAATACGAACCCAACTAAAAAGTCCGGGTAAAATTACGAACCCAACTAAAACTCCGGGTGAAATTACGAACCCAACTAAAACTCCGGGTAAAATTACGGACCCAACTAAAAGTCCGGGTAAAAAATACGAACCCATCTAAAAAGTCCGGGTAAAATTACGAACCCAAGTAAAACTCCGGGTAAAATTACGAACCCAACTAAAACTCCGGGTAAAATTACGAACCCAACTAAAAAGTCCGGGTAAAATTACGAACCCAAATAAAAAGTCCGGGTAAAATTACGAACCCAACTAAAACTCCGGGTAAAATTACGAACTCAACTAAAACTCCGGGTAAAATTACGAACCCAACTAAAACTCCGGGTAAAATTACGAACCCAACTAAAAGTCCGGGTAAAAAATACGAACCCAACTAAAAAGTCCGGATAAAATTACGAACCCAACTAAAACTCCGGGTAAAATTACGAACCCAACTAAAACTCCGGGTAAAATTACGAACCCAACTAAAACTCCGGGTAAAATTACGAACCCAACTAAAACTCCGGGTAAAATTACGAACCCAACTAAAAAGTCCGGGTAAAATTACGAACCCAAATAAAAAGTCTGGGTAAAATTACGAACCCAACTAAAACTCCGGGTAAAATTACGAACTCAACTAAAATTCCGGGTAAAATTACGAACCCAACTAAAACTCCGGGTAAAATTACGAACCCAACTAAAAGTCCGGGTAAAAAATACTAACCCAACTAAAAAGTCCGGGTAAAATTACGAACCCAACTAAAACTCCGGGTGAAATTTCGAACCCAACTAAAACTCCGGGTAAAATTACGAACCCAACTAAAACTCCGGGTAATATTACGAACCCAACTAAAACTCCGGGTAAAATTACGAACCCAACTAAAAGTCCGGGTAAAAAATACGAACCCAACTAAAAAGTCCGGGTAAAATTACGAACCCAACTAAAACTCCGGGTAAAATTACGAACCCAACTAAAACTCCGGGTAAAATTACGAACCCAAGTAAAACTCCGGGTAAAATTACGAACCCAAGTACAACTCCGGGTAAAATTACGAACGCAACTAAAACTCCGGGTAAAATTACGAACCCAACTAAAACTCCGGGTAAAATTACGAACCCAACTAAAAGTCCGGGTAAAATTACGAACCCAACTAAAAAGTCCGAGTAAAATTACGAACCCAACTAAAAAGTCCGGGTAAAATTACGAACCCAACTAAAAGTCCGGGTAAAAAATACGAACCCAACTAAAAAGTCCGGGTAAAATTGCGAACCCAACTAAAACTCCGGGTAAAATTACGAACCCAACTAAAACTCCGGGTAAAAAATACGAACCCAACTAAAAATTCCGGATAAAAAATACGAACCTAACTTAAGACTCCGGGTAAAATTACGAACCCAACTAAAAAGTCCGGGTAAAATTACGAACCCAACTAAAACTCCGGGTAAAATTACTAACTCAACTAAAACTCCGGGTAAAATTACGAACCCAACTAAAACTCCGGGTAAAATTACGAACCCAACTAAAAGTCCGGGTAAAAAACACGAACCCAACTAAAAAGTCCGGGTAAAATTACGAACCCAACTAAAACTCCGGGTAAAATTACGAACCCAACTAAAACTCCGGGTAAAATTACGAACCCAAGTAAAACTCCGGGTAAAATTACGAACCCAAGTAAAACTCCGGGTAAAATTACGAACCCAACTAAAACTCCGGGTAAAAAATACGAACCCAACTAAAAAGTCCGGATAAAAAATACGAACCTAACTTAAGACTCCGGGTAAAATTACGAACCCAACTAAAAAGTCCGGCTAAAATTACGAACCCAACTAAAAAGTCCGGGTAAAATTACGAACCCAACTAAAACTCCGGGTAAAATTACGAACCCAACTAAAAGTCCGGGTAAAAAATACGAACCCAACTAAAAAGTCCGGGTAAAATTACGAACCCAACTAAAACTCCGGGTAAAATTACGAACTCAACTAAAACTCCGGGTAAAATTACGAACCCAAGTAAAACTCCGGGTAAAATTACGAACCCAAGTACAACTCCGGGTAAAATTACGAACGCAACTAAAACTCCGGGTAAAATTACGAACCCAACTAAAACTCCGGGTAAAATTACGAACCCAACTAAAAGTCCGGGTAAAATTACGAACCCAACTAAAAAGTCCGGGTAAAATTACGAACCCAACTAAAAAGTCCGGGTAAAATTACGAACCCAACTAAAACTCCGGGTAAAATTACGAACCCAACTAAAACTCCGGGTAAAATTACGAACCCAACTAAAAGTCCGGGTAAAAAATACGAACCCAACTAAAAAGTCCGGGTAAAATTGCGAACCCAACTAAAACTCCGGGTAAAATTACGAACCCAACTAAAACTCCGGGTAAAAAATACGAACCCAACTAAAAAGTCCGGATAAAAAATACGAACCTAACTTAAGACTCCGGGTAAAATTACGAACCCAACTAAAAAGTCCGGGTAAAATTACGAACCCAACTAAAACTCCGGGTAAAATTACTAACTCAACTAAAACTCCGGGTAAAATTACGAACCCAACTAAAACTCCGGGTAAAATTACGAACCCAACTAAAAGTCCGGGTAAAAAATACGAACCCAACTAAAAAGTCCGGGTAAAATTACGAACCCAACTAAAACTCCGGGTAAAATTACGAACCCAACTAAAACTCCGGGTAAAATTACGAACCCAAGTAAAACTCCGGGTAAAATTACGAACCCAAGTAAAACTCCGGGTAAAATTACGAACCCAACTAAAACTCCGGGTAAAATTACGAACCCAACTAAAACCCCGGGTAAAATTACGAACCCAACTAAAAGTCCGGGTAAAAATACGAACCCAACTAAAAAGTCCGGGTAACTCAAGACTCCGGGTAAAATTACGAACCCAACTAAAACTCGGGGTAAAATTACGAACCCAACTAAAACTCCGGGTAAAATTACGAACCCAACTAAAAGTCCGGGTAAAAAATACGAACCCAACTAAAAAGTCCGGGTTAAAAATACGAACCCAACTAAAACTCCGGGTAAAGTTACGAACCCAACTAAAACTCCGGGTAATATTACGAACCCAACTAAAACTCCGGGTAAAATTACGAACCCAACTAAAACTCCGGGTAAAATTACGAACCCAACTAAAAGTCCGGGTAAAAAACACGAACCCAACTAAAAAGTCCGGGTAAAATTACGAACCCAACTAAAACTCCGGGTAAAATTACTAACTCAACTAAAACTCCGGGTAAAATTACGAACCCAACTAAAACTCCGGGTAAAATTACGAACCCAACTAAAAGTCCGGGTAAAAAACACGAACCCAACTAAAAAGTCCGGGTAAAATTACGAACCCAACTAAAACTCCGGGTAAAATTACGAACCCAACTAAAACTCCGGGTAAAATTACGAACCCAAGTAAAACTCCGGGTAAAATTACGAACCCAAGTAAAACTCCGGGTAAAATTACGAACCCAACTAAAACTCCGGGTAAAAAATACGAACCCAACTAAAAAGTCCGGATAAAAAATACGAACCTAACTTAAGACTCCGGGTAAAATTACGAACCCAACTAAAAAGTCCGGCTAAAATTACGAACCCAACTAAAAAGTCCGGGTAAAATTACGAACCCAACTAAAACTCCGGGTAAAATTACGAACCCAACTAAAAGTCCGGGTAAAAAATACGAACCCAACTAAAAAGTCCGGGTAAAATTACGAACCCAACTAAAACTCCGGGTAAAATTACGAACTCAACTAAAACTCCGGGTAAAATTACGAACCCAAGTAAAACTCCGGGTAAAATTACGAACCCAAGTACAACTCCGGGTAAAATTACGAACGCAACTAAAACTCCGGGTAAAATTACGAACCCAACTAAAACTCCGGGTAAAATTACGAACCCAACTAAAAGTCCGGGTAAAATTACGAACCCAACTAAAAAGTCCGGGTAAAATTACGAACCCAACTAAAAAGTCCGGGTAAAATTACGAACCCAACTAAAACTCCGGGTAAAATTACGAACCCAACTAAAACTCCGGGTAAAATTACGAACCCAACTAAAAGTCCGGGTAAAAAATACGAACCCAACTAAAAAGTCCGGGTAAAATTGCGAACCCAACTAAAACTCCGGGTAAAATTACGAACCCAACTAAAACTCCGGGTAAAAAATACGAACCCAACTAAAAAGTCCGGATAAAAAATACGAACCTAACTTAAGACTCCGGGTAAAATTACGAACCCAACTAAAAAGTCCGGGTAAAATTACGAACCCAACTAAAACTCCGGGTAAAATTACTAACTCAACTAAAACTCCGGGTAAAATTACGAACCCAACTAAAACTCCGGGTAAAATTACGAACCCAACTAAAAGTCCGGGTAAAAAATACGAACCCAACTAAAAAGTCCGGGTAAAATTACGAACCCAACTAAAACTCCGGGTAAAATTACGAACCCAACTAAAACTCCGGGTAAAATTACGAACCCAAGTAAAACTCCGGGTAAAATTACGAACCCAAGTAAAACTCCGGGTAAAATTACGAACCCAACTAAAACTCCGGGTAAAATTACGAACCCAACTAAAACCCCGGGTAAAATTACGAACCAAACTAAAAGTCCGGGTAAAAATACGAACCCAACTAAAAAGTCCGGGTAACTCAAGACTCCGGGTAAAATTACGAACCCAACTAAAACTCGGGGTAAAATTACGAACCCAACTAAAACTCCGGGTAAAATTACGAACCCAACTAAAAGTCCGGGTAAAAAATACGAACCCAACTAAAAAGTCCGGGTTAAAAATACGAACCCAACTAAAACTCCGGGTAAAATTACGAACCCAACTAAAACTCCGGGTAATATTACGAACCCAACTAAAACTCCGGGTAAAATTACGAACCCAACTAAAACTCCGGGTAAAATTACGAACCCAACTAAAAAGTCCGGGTAAAATTACGAACCCAAATAAAACTCCGGGTAAAAAATACGAACCCAACTAAAAAGTCCGGGTAAAAATACGAACCTAACTTAAAACTCCAGGTAAAATTACGAACCCAACTAAAACTCCGGGCAAAAATACTAACCCAACTAAAAAGTCCGGGTAAAAAATACGAACCCAACTAAAACTCCGGGTAAAACTACGAACCCAACTAAAACTCCGGGTAATATTACGAACCCAACTAAAACTCCGGGTAAAATTACGAACCCAACTAAAAGTCCGGGTAAAAAATACGAACCCAACTAAAAAGTCCGGGTAAAATTACGAACCCAACTAATACTCCGGGTAAAATTACGAACCCAACTAAAGCTCCGGGTAAAATTACGAACCCAAGTAAAACTCCGGGTAAAATTACGAACCCAAGTACAACTCCGGGTAAAATTACGAACGCAACTAAAACTCCGGGTAAAATTACCAACCCAACTAAAACTCCGGGTAAAATTACGAACCCAACTAAAAGTCCGGGTAAAATTACGAACCCAACTAAAAAGTCCGAGTAAAATTACGAACCCAACTAAAAAGTCCGGGTAAAATTACGAACCCAACTAAAACTCTTGGTAAAATTACGAACCCAACTAAAACTCCGGGTAAAATTACGAACCCAACTAAAAGTCCGGGTAAAAAATACGAACCCAACTAAAAAGTCCGGGTAAAATTGCGAACCCAACTAAAACTCCGGGTAAAATTACGAACCCAACTAAAACTCCGGGTAAAAAATACGAACCCAACTAAAAAGTCCGGATAAAAAATACGAACCTAACTTAAGACTCCGGGTAAAATTACGAACCCAACTAAAAAGTCCGGGTAAAATTACGAACCCAACTAAAACTCCGGGTAAAATTACTAACTCAACTAAAACTCCGGGTAAAATTACGAACCCAACTAAAACTCCGGGTAAAATTACGAACCCTACTAAAAGTCCGGGTAAAAAACACGAACCCAACTAAAAAGTCCGGGTAAAATTACGAACCCAACTAAAACTCCGGGTAAAATTACGAACCCACCTAAAACTCCGGGTAAAATTACGAACCCAAGTAAAACTCCGGGTAAAATTACGAACCCAAGTAAAACTCCGGGCAAAATTACGAACCCAACTAAAACTCCGGGTAAAAAATACGAACCCAACTAAAAAGTCCGGATAAAAAATACGAACCTAACTTAAGACTCCGGGTAAAATTACGAACCCAACTAAAACTCCGGGTAAAATTACGAACCCAACTAAAACTCCGGGTAAAATTACGAACCCAAGTAAAACTCCGGGTAAAATTACGAACCCAAGTAAAACTCCGGGTAAAATTACGAACCCAACTAAAACTCCGGGTAAAATTACGAACCCAACTAAAACTCCGGGTAAAATTACGAACCCAACTAAAAGTCCGGGTAAAAATACGAACCCAACTAAAAAGTCCGGGTAACTCAAGACTCCGGGTAAAATTACGAACCCAACTAAAACTCCGGGTAAAATTACGAACCCAACTAAAACTCCGGGTAAAATTACGAACGCAACTAAAACTCCGGGTAAAATTACGAACCCAACTAAAACTCCGGGTAAAATTACGAACCCAACTAAAACTCCGGGTAAAATTACGAACCCAATTAAAACTCCGGGTAAAATTACGAACCCAACTAAAAAGTCCGGGTAAAATTACGAACCCAAATAAAACTCCGGGTAAAAAATACGAACCCAACTAAAAAGTCCGGGTAAAAATACGAACCTAACTTAAAACTCCAGGTAAAATTACGAACCCAATTAAAACTCCGGGTAAAAAATACGAACCAAACAAAAAAGTCCGGGTAACATTTAGAACCCAACTAAAACTCCGGGTAAAAAAATACGAACCCAACTAAAACTCCGGGCAAAAATACTAACCCAACTAAAAAGTCCGGGTAAAAAATACGAACCCAACTAAAACTCCGGCTAAAATTACGAACCCAACTAAAACTCCGGGTAAAAATACGAACCCAACTAAAACTCCGGGTAAAAATACGAACCCAACTAAAACTCCGGGTAAAAATACTAACCCAACTAAAAAGTCCGGGTAAAAAATACGAACCCAACTAAAACTCCGGGTAAAATTACGAACCCAACTAAAACTCCGGGTAAAAAATACGAACCAAACTAAAACTCCGGATAAAATTACGAACGCAACTAAAACTCCGGGTAAAATTACGAACCGAACTAAAACTCCGGGTAAAAAATACGAACCCAACTAAAACTACGGGCAAAAATACTAACCCAACTAAAAAGTCCGGGTAAAAAATACGAACTCAACTAAAACACCGGATAAAATTACGAACCCAACTAAAACTCCGGGTAAAAATACGAACCCAACTAAAACTCCGGGTAAAAATACTAACCCAACTAAAAAGTCCGGGTTAAAAATACGAACCCAACTAAAACTCCGGGTAAAATTACGAACCCAACTAAAACTCCGGGTAAAAATACAAACCCTACTAAAACTCCGGGTAAAAATACTAACCCAACTAAAAATTCCGGGTAAAAAATGCGAGCCCAACTAGAACTCCGGGTAAAAAATACGAACCCAACTAAAACTCCGGGTAAAAAATACTAACCCAACTAAATAGTTCGGGTAAAAGATACGAACCCAACTAAAACTCCGGGTAAAATTACGAACCCAACTAAAACTCCGGGTAAAAATACGAACCCAACTAAAACTCCGGGTAAAAATACTTACCCAACTAAAAAGTCCGGGTAAAAAATACGAACCCAACTAAATATCCGGGTAAAAAATACGAACCCAACTAAAACTCCGGGTAAAAAGTACGAACCCAACTAAAACTCCGGGTAAAAAATGCTAACCCAACTAAAATGTCCGGGTAAAAAATACGAACCCAACTAAAACTCCGGGTAAAATTACGAACCCAACTAAAACTCCGGGTAAAAATACGAACCCAACTAAAACTCCGGGTAAAAATACTAACCCCAACTAAAAAGTCCGGGTCAAAAATACGAACCCAACTAAAACTCCGGGTAAAATTACGAACCCAACTAAAACTCCGGGTAAAATTACGAACCCAACTAAAACTCCGGGTAAAATTACGAAACCAACTAAAAGTCCGGGTAAAAAATACGAACCCAACTAAAAAGTCCGGGTAAAATTACGAACCCAAGTAAAACTCCGGGTAAAATTACGAACCCAACTAAAACTCCGGGTAAAAAATACGAACCCAACTAAAAAGTCCGGGTAAAATTACGAACCCAAATAAAAAGTCCGGGTAACCCAACCCAACCCAACTAAAACTCCGGGTAAAATTACGAACCCAACTAAAACTCCGGGTAAAATTACGAACCCAACTAAAAAGTTCGGGTAAAATTACGAACCCAACTAAAACTCCGGGTAAAAAATACGAACCCAACTAAAACTCCGGGCAAAAATACTAACCCAACTAAAAAATCCGGGTAAAAAATACGAACCCAACTAAAACTCCGGATAAAATTACGAACCCAACTAAAACTCCGGGTAAAAATACGAACCCAACTAAAACTCCGGGTAAAAATACGGACCCAACTAAAACTCCGGGTAAAAAATATGAACCCAACTAAAACTCCGGGTAAAATTACCAACACAACTAAAACTCCGGGTAAAAATACGAACCCAACTAAAACTCCTTGTAAAAATACGAACCCAACTAAAACTCCGGGTAAAAAATACGAACCCAACTAAAACTTCGGGTAAAAAATACGAACCCAACTAAAAAGTCCGGGTAAAATTACGAACCCAATTAAAACTCCGGGTAAAAAATACGAACCAAACAAAAAAGTCCGGGTAACATTTAGAACCCAACTAAAACTCCGGGTAAAAAAATACGAACCCAACTAAAACTCCGGGCAAAAATACTAACCCAACTAAAAAGTCCGGGTAAAAAATACGAACCCAACTAAAACTCCGGTTAAAATTACGAACCCAACTAAAACTCCGGGTAAAAATACGAACCCAACTAAAACTCCGGGTAAAAATACGAACCCAACTAAAACTCCGGGTAAAAAATACGAACCCAACTAAAACTTCGGGTAAAAAATACGAACCCAACTAAAAAGTCCGGTAAAAAATATGAACCCAACTAAAACTCCGGGTAAAATTACCAACACAACTAAAACTCCGGGTAAAAATACGAACCCAACTAAAACTCCTTGTAAAAAATACGAATCCAACTAAAACTCCGGGTAAAAATACGAACCCAACTAAAACTCCGGGTAAAATTACGAACCCAACTAAAAAGTCCGGGTAAAATTACGAACCCAACTAAAACTCCGGGTAAAATTACTAACTCAACTAAAACTCCGGGTAAAATTACGAACCCAACTAAAACTCCGGGTAAAATTACGAACCCAACTAAAAGTCCGGGTAAAAAATACGAACCCAACTAAAAAGTCCGGGTAAAATTACGAACCCAACTAAAACTCCGGGTAAAATTACGAACCCAACTAAAACTCCGGGTAAAATTACGAACCCAAGTAAAACTCCGGGTAAAATTACGAACCCAAGTAAAACTCCGGGTAAAATTACGAACCCAACTAAAACTCCGGGTAAAATTACGAACCCAACTAAAACTCCGGGTAAAATTACGAACCCTACTAAAAGTCCGGGTAAAAATACGAACCCAACTAAAAAGTCCGGGTAACTCATGACTCCGGGTAAAATTACGAACCCAACTAAAACTCCGGGTAAAATTACGAACCCAACTAAAACTCCGGGTAAAATTACGAACCCAACTAAAAGTCCGGGTAAAAAAATACGAACCCAACTAAAAAGTCCGGGTTAAAAATACGAACCCAACTAAAACTCCGGGTAAAATTACGAACCCAACTGAAACTAAGGGTAAAATTACGAACCCAACCAAAACTCCGGGTAAAATTACGAACCCAACTAAAACTCCGGGTAAAATTACGAACCCAACTAAAAAGTCCGGGTAAAATTACGAACCCAAATAAAACTCCGGGTAAAAAATACGAACCCAACTAAAAAGTCCGGGTAAAAATACGAACCCAACTAAAAAGTCCGGGTAACTCAAGACTCCGGGTAAAATTACGAACCCAACTAAAACTCCGGGTAAAATTACGAACCCAACTAAAACTCCGGGTAAAATTACGAACCCAACTAAAAGTCCGGGTAAAAAATACGAACCCATCTAAAAAGTCCGGGTTAAAAATACGAACCCAACTAAAACTCCGGGTAAAATTACGAACCCAACTAAAACTCCGGGTAAAATTACGAACCCAACTAAAACTCCGGGTAAAATTACGAACCCAACTAAAACTCCGGGTAAAATTACGAACCCAACTAAAACTCTTGGTAAAATTACGAACCCAACTAAAACTCCGGGTAAAATTACGAACCCAACTAAAAGTCCGGGTAAAAAATACGAACCCAACTAAAAAGTCCGGGTAAAATTGCGAACCCAACTAAAACTCCGGGTAAAATTACGAACCCAACTAAAACTCCGGGTAAAAAATACGAACCCAACTAAAAAGTCCGGATAAAAAATACGAACCTAACTTAAGACTCCGGGTAAAATTACGAACCCAACAAAAAGTCCGGGTAAAATTACGAACCCAACTAAAACTCCGGGTAAAATTACTAACTCAACTAAAACTCCGGGTAAAATTACGAACCCAACTAAAACTCCGGGTAAAATTACGAACCCAACTAAAAGTCCGCGTAAAAAACACGAACCCAACTAAAAAGTCCGGGTAAAATTACGAACCCAACTAAAACTCCGGGTAAAATTACGAACCCACCTAAAACTCCGGGTAAAATTACGAACCCAAGTAAAACTCCGGGTAAAATTACGAACCCAAGTAAAACTCCGGGCAAAATTACGAACCCAAGTAAAACTCCGGGCAAAATTACGAACCCAACTAAAAAGTCCGGATAAAAAATACGAACCTAACTTAAGACTCCGGGTAAAATTACGAACCCAACTAAAACTCCGGGTAAAATTACGAACCCAACTAAAACTCCGGGTAAAATTACGAACCCAAGTAAAACTCCGGGTAAAATTACGAACCCAAGTAAAACTCCGGGTAAAATTACGAACCCAACTAAAACTCCGGGTAAAATTACGAACCCAACTAAAACTCCGGGTAAAATTACGAACCCAACTAAAAGTCCGGGTAAAAATACGAACCCAACTAAAAAGTCCGGGTAACTCAAGACTCCGGGTAAAATTACGAACCCAACTAAAACTCCGGGTAAAATTACGAACCCAACTAAAACTCCGGGTAAAATTACGAACGCAACTAAAACTCCGGGTAAAATTACGAACCCAACTAAAACTCCGGGTAAAATTACGAACCCAACTAAAACTCCGGGTAAAATTACGAACCCAATTAAAACTCCGGGTAAAATTACGAACCCAACTAAAAAGTCCGGGTAAAATTACGAACCCAAATAAAACTCCGGGTAAAAAATACGAACCCAACTAAAAAGTCCGGGTAAAAATACGAACCTAACTTAAAACTCCAGGTAAAATTACGAACCCAATTAAAACTCCGGGTAAAAAATACGAACCAAACAAAAAAGTCCGGGTAACATTTAGAACCCAACTAAAACTCCGGGTAAAAAAATACGAACCCAACTAAAACTCCGGGCAAAAATACTAACCCAACTAAAAAGTCCGGGTAAAAAATACGAACCAAACTAAAACTCCGGCTAAAATTACGAACCCAACTAAAACTCCGGGTAAAAATACGAACCCAACTAAAACTCCGGGTAAAAATACGAACCCAACTAAAACTCCGGGTAAAAATACTAACCCAACTAAAAAGTCCGGGTAAAAAATACGAACCCAACTAAAACTCCGGGTAAAATTACGAACCCAACTAAAACTCCGGGTAAAAAATACGAACCAAACTAAAACTCCGGATAAAATTACGAACGCAACTAAAACTCCGGGTAAAATTACGAACCCAACTAAAACTCCGGGTAAAAAATACGAACCCAACTAAAACTACGGGCAAAAATACTAACCCAACTAAAAAGTCCGGGTAAAAAATACGAACTCAACTAAAACACCGGATAAAATTACGAACCCAACTAAAACTCCGGGTAAAAATACGAACCCAACTAAAACTCCGGGTAAAAATACTAACCCAACTAAAAAGTCCGGGTTAAAAATACGAACCCAACTAAAACTCCGGGTAAAATTACGAACCCAACTAAAACTCCGGGTAAAAATACAAACCCTACTAAAACTCCGGGTAAAAATACTAACCCAACTAAAAATTCCGGGTAAAAAATGCGAACCCAACTAGAACTCCGGGTAAAAAATACGAACCCAACTAAAACTCCGGGTAAAAAATACTAACCCAACTAAATAGTTCGGGTAAAAGATACGAACCCAACTAAAACTCCGGGTAAAATTACGAACCCAACTAAAACTCCGGGTAAAAATACGAACCCAACTAAAACTCCGGGTAAAAATACTTACCCAACTAAAAAGTCCGGGTAAAAAATACGAACCCAACTAAATATCCGGGTAAAAAATACGAACCCAACTAAAACTCCGGGTAAAAAGTACGAACCCAACTAAAACTCCGGGTAAAAAATGCTAACCCAACTAAAATGTCCGGGTAAAAAATACGAACCCAACTAAAACTCCGGGTAAAATTACGAACCCAACTAAAACTCCGGGTAAAAATACGAACCCAACTAAAACTCCGGGTAAAAATACTAACCCCAACTAAAAAGTCCGGGTCAAAAATACGAACCCAACTAAAACTCCGGGTAAAATTACGAACCCAACTAAAACTCCGGGTAAAATTACGAACCCAACTAAAACTCCGGGTAAAATTACGAAACCAACTAAAAGTCCGGGTAAAAAATACGAACCCAACTAAAAAGTCCGGGTAAAATTACGAACCCAAGTAAAACTCCGGGTAAAATTACGAACCCAACTAAAACTCCGGGTAAAATTACGAACCCAACTAAAAAGTCCGGGTAAAATTACGAACCCAAATAAAAAGTCCGGGTAACCCAACCCAACCCAACTAACACTCCGGGTAAAATTACGAACCCAACTAAAACTCCGGGTAAAATTACGAACCCAACTAAAAAGTTCGGGTAAAATTACGAACCCAACTAAAACTCCGGGTAAAAAATACGAACCCAACTAAAACTCCGGGCAAAAATACTAACCCAACTAAAAAATCCGGGTACAAAATACGAACCCAACTAAAACTCCGGATAAAATTACGAACCCAACTAAAACTCCGGGTAAAAATACGAACCCAACTAAAACTCCGGGTAAAAATACGAACCCAACTAAAACTCCGGGTAAAAAATATGAACCCAACTAAAAAGTCCGGGTAAAATTACGAACCCAACTAAAAAGTCCGGGTAAAATTACGAACCCAATTAAAACTCCGGGTAAAAAATACGAACCAAACAAAAAAGTCCGGGTAACATTTAGAACCCAACTAAAACTCCGGGTAAAAAAATACGAACCCAACTAAAACTCCGGGCAAAAATACTAACCCAACTAAAAAGTCCGGGTAAAAAATACGAACCCAACTAAAACTCCGGTTAAAATTACGAACCCAACTAAAACTCCGGGTAAAAATACGAACCCAACTAAAACTCCGGGTAAAAATACGAACCCAACTAAAACTCCGGGTAAAAAATACGAACCCAACTAAAACTTCGGGTAAAAAATACGAACCCAACTAAAAAGTCCGGTAAAAAATATGAACCCAACTAAAACTCCGGGTAAAATTACCAACACAACTAAAACTCCGGGTAAAAATACGAACCCAACTAAAACTCCTTGTAAAAAATACGAATCCAACTAAAACTCCGGGTAAAAAATACGAACCCAACTAAAACTCCGGGTAAAATTACGAACCCAACTAAAAAGTCCGGGTAAAATTACGAACCCAACTAAAACTCCGGGTAAAATTACTAACTCAACTAAAACTCCGGGTAAAATTACGAACCCAACTAAAACTCCGGGTAAAATTACGAACCCAACTAAAAGTCCGGGTAAAAAATACGAACCCAACTAAAAATTCCGGGTGAAATTACGAACCCAACTAAAACTCCGGGTAAAATTACGAACCCAACTAAAACTCCGGGTAAAATTACGAACCCAAGTAAAACTCCGGGTAAAATTACGAACCCAAGTAAAACTCCGGGTAAAATTACGAACCCAACTAAAACTCCGGGTAAAATTACGAACCCAACTAAAACTCCGGGTAAAATTACGAACCCAACTAAAAGTCCGGGTAAAAATACGAACCCAACTAAAAAGTCCGGGTAACTCATGACTCCGGGTAAAATTACGAACCCAACTAAAACTCCGGGTAAAATTACGAACCCAACTAAAACTCCGGGTAAAATTACGAACCCAACTAAAAGTCCGGGTAAAAAAATACGAACCCAACTAAAAAGTCCGGGTTAAAAATACGAACCCAACTAAAACTCCGGGTAAAATTACGAACCCAACTGAAACTAAGGGTAAAATTACGAACCCAACCAAAACTCCGGGTAAAATTACGAACCCAACTAAAACTCCGGGTAAAATTACGAACCCAACTAAAAAGTCCGGGTAAAATTACGAACCCAAATAAAACTCCGGGTAAAAAATACGAACCCAACTAAAAAGTCCGGGTAAAAATACGAACCCAACTAAAAAGTCCGGGTAACTCAAGACTCCGGGTAAAATTACGAACCCAACTAAAACTCCGGGTAAAATTACGAACCCAACTAAAACTCCGGGTAAAATTACGAACCCAACTAAAAGTCCGGGTAAAAAATACGAACCCATCTAAAAAGTCCGGGTTAAAAATACGAACCCAACTAAAACTCCGGGTAAAATTACGAACCCAACTAAAACTCCGGGTAAAATTACGAACCCAACTAAAACTCCGGGTAAAATTACGAACCCAACTAAAACTCCGGGTAAAATTACGAACCCAACTAAAAAGTCCGGGTAAAATTACGAACCCAAATAAAACTCCGGGTAAAAAATACGAACCCAACTAAAAAGTCCGGGTAAAAATACGAACTTAACTTAAAACTCCAGGTAAAATTACGAACCCAACTAAAACTCCGGGTAAAAAATACGAACCAAACAAAAAAGTCCGGGTAACATATAGAACCCAACTAAAACTCCGGGTAAAAAAATACGAACCCAACTAAAACTCCGGGCAAAAATACTAACCCAACTAAAAAGTCCGGGTAAAAAATACGAACCCAACTAAAACTCCGGGCAAAATTACGAACCCAACTAAAACTCCGGGTAAAATTACGAACCCAACTAAAACTCCGGGTAAAATTACGAACCCAACTAAAACTCCGGGTAAAATTACGAACCCAACTAAAAAGTCCGGGTAAAATTACGAACCCAAATAAAAAGTCTGGGTAAAATTACGAATCCAACTAAAACTCCGGGTAAAATTACGAACCCAACTAAAACTCCGGGTAAAATTACGAACCCAACTAAAAGTCCGGGTAAAAAATACGAACCCAACTAAAAAGTCCGGGTAAAATTACGAACCCAACTAAAACTCCGGGTGAAATTACGAACCCAACTAAAACTCCGGGTAAAATTACGAACCCAACTAAAAGTCCGGGTAAAAAATACGAACCCAACTAAAAAGTCCGGGTAAAATTACGAACCCAACTAAAACTCCGGGTGAAATTACGAACCCAACTAAAACTCCGGGTAAAATTACGAACCCAACTAAAACTCCGGGTAAAATTACGAACCCAACTAAAAGTCCGGGTAAAAAATACGAACCCAACTAAAAAGTCCGGGTAAAATTACGAACCCAACTAAAACTCCGGGTGAAATTACGAACTCAACTAAAACTCCGGGTAAAATTACGAACCCAACTAAAACTCCGGGTAAAATTACGAACCCAACTAAAAGTCCGGGTAAAAAATACGATCCCAACTAAAAAGTCCGGGTAAAATTACGAACCCAACTAAAACTCCGGGCGAAATTACGAACCCAACTGAAACTCCGGGTAAAATTACGAACCCAACTAAAACTCCGGGTAAAATTACGAACCCAACTAAAACTCCGGGTGAAATTACGAACCCAACTAAAACTCCGGGAAAAATTACGGACCCAACTAAAAGTCCGGGTAAAAAATACGAACCCATCTAAAAAGTCCGGGTAAAATTACGAACCCAAGTAAAACTCCGGGTAAAATTACGAACCCAACTAAAACTCCGGGTAAAATTACGAACCCAACTAAAAAGTCCGGGTAAAATTACAAACCCAAATAAAAAGTCCGGGTAAAATTACGAACCCAACTAAAAAGTCCGGGTAAAATTACGAACCCAACTAAAAAGTCCGGGTAAAATTACGAACCCAACTAAAACTCCGGGTAAAATTACTAACTCAACTAAAACTCCGGGTAAAATTACGAACCCAACTAAAACTCCGGGTAAAATTACGAACCCAACTAAAAGTCCGGGTAAAAAATACGAACCCAACTAAAAATTCCGGGTGAAATTACGAACCCAACTAAAACTCCGGGTAAAATTACGAACCCAACTAAAACTCCGGGTAAAATTACGAACCCAAGTAAAACTCCGGGTAAAATTACGAACCCAAGTAAAACTCCGGGTAAAATTACGAACCCAACTAAAACTCCGGGTAAAGTTACGAACCCAACTAAAACTCCGGGTAAAATTACGAACCCAACTAAAAGTCCGGGTAAAAATACGAACCCAACTAAAAAGTCCGGGTAACTCATGACTCCGGGTAAAATTACGAACCCAACTAAAACTCCGGGTAAAATTACGAACCCAACTAAAACTCCGGGTAAAATTACGAACCCAACTAAAAGTCCGGGTAAAAAAATACGAACCCAACTAAAAAGTCCGGGTTAAAAATACGAACCCAACTAAAACTCCGGGTAAAATTACGAACCCAACTGAAACTAAGGGTAAAATTACGAACCCAACCAAAACTCCGGGTAAAATTACGAACCCAACTAAAACTCCGGGTAAAATTACGAACCCAACTAAAAAGTCCGGGTAAAATTACGAACCCAAATAAAACTCCGGGTAAAAAATACGAACCCAACTAAAAAGTCCGGGTAAAAATACGAACTTAACTTAAAACTCCAGGTAAAATTACGAACCCAACTAAAACTCCGGGTAAAAAAATACGAACCCAACTAAAACTCCGGGCAAAAATACTAACCCAACTAAAAAGTCCGGGTAAAAAATACGAACCCAACTAAAACTCCGGGCAAAATTACGAACCCAACTAAAACTCCGGGTAAAATTACGAACCCAACTAAAACTCCGGGTAAAATTACGAACCCAACTAAAACTCCGGGTAAAATTACGAACCCAACTAAAAAGTCCGGGTAAAATTACGAACCCAAATAAAAAGTCTGGGTAAAATTACGAATCCAACTAAAACTCCGGGTAAAATTACGAACCCAACTAAAACTCCGGGTAAAATTACGAACCCAACTAAAAGTCCGGGTAAAAAATACGAACCCAACTAAAAAGTCCGGGTAAAATTACGAACCCAACTAAAACTCCGGGTGAAATTACGAACCCAACTAAAACTCCGGGTAAAATTACGAACCCAACTCAAAGTCCGGGTAAAAAATACGAACCCAACTAAAAAGTCCGGGTAAAATTACGAACCCAACTAAAACTCCGGGTGAAATTACGAACCCAACTAAAACTCCGGGTAAAATTACGAACCCAACTAAAACTCCGGGTAAAATTACGAACCCGACTAAAAGTCCGGGTAAAAAATACGAACCCAACTAAAAAGTCCGGGTAAAATTACGAACCCAACTAAAACTCCGGGTGAAATTACGAACTCAACTAAAACTCCGGGTAAAATTACGAACCCAACTAAAACTCCGGGTAAAATTACGAACCCAACTAAAAGTCCGGGTAAAAAATACGATCCCAACTAAAAAGTCCGGGTAAAATTACGAACCCAACTAAAACTCCGGGTGAAATTACGAACCCAACTGAAACTCCGGGTAAAATTACGAACCCAACTAAAACTCCGGGTAAAATTACGAACCCAACTAAAACTCCGGGTGAAATTACGAACCCAACTAAAACTCCGGGAAAAATTACGGACCCAACTAAAAGTCCGGGTAAAAAATACGAACCCATCTAAAAAGTCCGGGTAAAATTACGAACCCAAGTAAAACTCCGGGTAAAATTACGAACCCAACTAAAACTCCGGGTAAAATTACGAACCCAACTAAAAAGTCCGGGTAAAATTACGAACCCAAATAAAAAGTCCGGGTAAAATTACGAACCCAACTAAAACTCCGGGTAAAATTACGAACTCAACTAAAACTCCGGGTAAAATTACGAACCCAACTAAAACTCCGGGTAAAATTACGAACCCAACTAAAAGTCCGGGTAAAAAATACGAACCCAACTAAAAAGTCCGGGTAAAATTACGAACCCAACTAAAACTCCGGGTAAAATTACGAACCCAACTAAAACTCCGAGTAAAATTACGAACCCAACTAAAACTCCGGGTAAAATTACGAACCCAACTAAAACTCCGGGTAAAATTACGAACCCAACTAAAAAGTCCGGGTAAAATTACGAACCCAAATAAAAAGTCTGGGTAAAATTACGAACCCAACTAAAACTCCGGGTAAAATTACGAACTCAACTAAAACTCCGGGTAAAAGTACGAACCCAACTAAAACTCCGGGTAAAATTACGAACCCAACTAAAAGTCCGGGTAAAAAATACTAACCCAACTAAAAAGTCCGGGTAAAATTACGAACCCAACTAAAACTCCGGGTGAAATTACGAACCCAACTAAAACTCCGGGTAAAATTACGAACCCAACTAAAACTCCGGGTAATATTACGAACCCAACTAAAAGTACGGGTAAAATTACGAACCCAACTAAAACTCCGGGTAAAATTACGAACCCAACTAAAACTCCGGGTAAAATTACGAACCCAAGTAAAACTCCGGGTAAAATTACGAACCCAAGTACAACTCCGGGTAAAATTACGAACGCAACTAAAACTCCGGGTAAAATTACGAACCCAACTAAAACTCCGGGTAAAATTACGAACCCAACTAAAAGTCCGGGTAAAATTACGAACCCAACTAAAAAGTCCGAGTAAAATTACGAACCCAACTAAAAAGTCCGGGTAAAATTACGAACCCAACTAAAACTTTTGGTAAAATTACGAACCCAACTAACACTCCGGGTAAAATTACGAACCCAACTAAAAGTCCGGGTAAAAAATACGAACCCAACTAAAAAGTCCGGGTAAAATTGCGAACCCAACTAAAACTCCGGGTAAAATTACGAACCCAACTAAAACTCCGGGTAAAAAATACGAACCCAACTAAAAAGTCCGGATAAAAAATACGAACCTAACTTAAGACTCCGGGTAAAATTACGAACCCAACTAAAAAGTCCGGGTAAAATTACGAACCCAACTAAAACTCCGGGTAAAATTACTAACTCACTAAAACTCCGGGTAAAATTACGAACCCAACTAAAACTCCGGGTAAAATTACGAACCCAACTAAAAGTCCGGGTAAAAAACACGAACCCAACTAAAAAGTCCGGTAAAATTACGAACCCAACTAAAACTCCGGGTAAAATTACGAACCCAACTAAAACTCGGGTAAAATTACGAACCCAAGTAAAACTCCGGGTAAAATTACGAACCCAAGTAAAACTCCGGGTAAAATTACGAACCCAACTAAAACTCCGGGTAAAAAATACGAACCCAACTAAAAAGTCCGGATAAAAAATACGAACCTAACTTAAGACTCCGGGTAAAATTACGAACCCAACTAAAAGTCCGGCTAAAATTACGAACCCAACTAAAAAGTCCGGGTAAAATTACGAACCCAACTAAAACTCCGGGTAAAATTACGAACTCAACTAAAACTCCGGGTAAAATTACGAACCCAACTAAAACTCCGGGTAAAATTACGAACCCAACTAAAAGTCCGGGTAAAAAATACGAACCCAACTAAAAAGTCCGGGTAAAATTACGAACCCAACTAAAACTCCGGTAAAATTACGAACTCAACTAAAACTCCGGGTAAAATTACGAACCCAAGTAAAACTCCGGGTAAAATTACGAACCCAAGTACAACTCCGGGTAAAATTACGAACGCAACTAAAACTCCGGGTAAAATTACGAACCCAACTAAAACTCCGGGTAAAATTACGAACCCAACTAAAAGTCCGGGTAAAATTACGAACCCAACTAAAAAGTCCGGGTAAAATTACGAACCCAACTAAAAAGTCCGGGTAAAATTACGAACCCAACTAAAACTCCGGGTAAAATTACGAACCCAACTAAAACTCCGGGTAAAATTACGAACCCAACTAAAAGTCCGGGTAAAAAATACGAACCCAACTAAAAAGTCCGGGTAAAATTGCGAACCCAACTAAAACTCCGGGTAAAATTACGAACCCAACTAAAACTCCGGGTAAAATTACGAACCCAACTAAAACTCTGGGTAAAATTACGAACCCAACTAAAAGTCCGGGTAAAAAATACGAACCCAACTAAAAAGTCCGGGTAAAATTACGAACCCAACTAAAACTCCGGGTAAAATTACGAACTCAACTAAAACTCCGGGTAAAATTACGAACCCAAGTAAAACTCCGGGTAAAATTACGAACCCAAGTACAACTCCGGGTAAAATTACGAACGCAACTAAAACTCCGGGTAAAATTACGAACCCAACTAAAACTCCGGGTAAAATTACGAACCCAACTAAAAGTCCGGGTAAAATTACGAACCCAACTAAAAAGTCCGGGTAAAATTACGAACCCAACTAAAAAGTCCGGGTAAAATTACGAACCCAACTAAAACTCCGGGTAAAATTACGAACCCAACTAAAACTCCGGGTAAAATTACGAACCCAACTAAAAGTCCGGGTAAAAAATACGAACCCAACTAAAAAGTCCGGGTAAAATTGCGAACCCAACTAAAACTCCGGGTAAAATTACGAACCCAACTAAAACTCCGGGTAAAAAATACGAACCCAACTAAAAAGTCCGGATAAAGAATACGAACCTAACTTAAGACTCCGGGTAAAATTACGAACCCAACTAAAAAGTCCGGGTAAAATTACGAACCCAACTAAAACTCCGGGTAAAATTACTAACTCAACTAAAACTCCGGGTAAAATTACGAACCCAACTAAAACTCCGGGTAAAATTACGAACCCAACTAAAAGTCCGGGTAAAAAATACGAACCCAACTAAAAAGTCCGGGTAAAATTACGAACCCAACTAAAACTCCGGGTAAAATTACGAACCCAACTAAAACTCCGGGTAAAATTACGAACCCAAGTAAAACTCCGGGTAAAATTACGAACCCAAGTAAAACTCCGGGTAAAATTACGAACCCAACTAAAACTCCGGGTAAAATTACGAACCCAACTAAAACCCCGGGTAAAATTACGAACCCAACTAAAAGTCCGGGTAAAAATACGAACCCAACTAAAAAGTCCGGGTAACTCGAGACTCCGGGTAAAATTACGAACCCAACTAAAACTCCGGGTAAAATTACGAACCCAACTAAAACTCCGGGTAAAATTACGAACCCTACTAAAAGTCCGGGTAAAAAATACGAACCCAACTAAAAAGTCCGGGTTAAAAATACGAACCCAACTAAAACTCCGGGTAAAATTACGAACCCAACTAAAACTCCGGGTAATATTACGAACCCAACTAAAACTCCGGGTAAAATTACGAACCCAACTAAAACTCCGGGTAAAATTACGAACCCAACTAAAAGTCCGGGTAAAATTACGAACCCAAATAAAACTCCGGGTAAAAAATACGAACCCAACTAAAAAGTCCGGGTAAAAATACGAACCTAACTTAAAACTCCAGGTAAAATTACGAACCCAACTAAAACTCCGGGCAAAAATACTAACCCAACTAAAAAGTCCGGGTAAAAAATACGAACCCAACTAAAACTCCGGGTAAAATTACGAACCCAACTAAAACTCCGGGTAATATTACGAACCCAACTAAAACTCCGGGTAAAATTACGAACCCAACTAAAAGTCCGGGTAAAAAATACGAACCCAACTAAAAATTCCGGTTAAAATTACGAACCCAACTAATACTCCGGGTAAAATTACGAACCCAACTAAAGCTCCGGGTAAAATTACGAACCCAAGTAAAACTCCGGGTAAAATTACGAACCCAAGTACAACTCCGGGTAAAATTACGAACGCAACTAAAACTCCGGGTAAAATTACGAACCCAACTAAAACTCCGGGTAAAATTACGAACCCAACTAAAAGTCCGGGTAAAATTACGAACCCAACTAAAAAGTCCGAGTAAAATTACGAACCCAACTAAAAAGTCCGGGTAAAATTACGAACCCAACTAAAACTCTTGGTAAAATTACGAACCCAACTAAAACTCCGGGTAAAATTACGAACCCAACTAAAAGTCGGGTAAAAATACGAACCCAACTAAAAAGTCCGGGTAAAATTGCGAACCCAACTAAAACTCCGGGTAAAATTACGAACCCAACTAAAACTCCGGGTAAAAAATACGAACCCAACTAAAAAGTCCGGATAAAAAATACGAACCTAACTTAAGACTCCGGGTAAAATTACGAACCCAACTAAAAAGTCCGGGTAAAATTACGAACCCAACTAAAACTCCGGGTAAAATTACTAACTCAACTAAAACTCCGGGTAAAATTACGAACCCAACTAAAACTCCGGGTAAAATTACGAACCCAACTAAAAGTCCGGGTAAAAAACACGAACCCAACTAAAAAGTCCGGGTAAAATTACGAACCCAACTAAAACTCAGGGTAAAATTACGAACCCACCTAAAACTCCGGGTAAAATTACGAACCCAAGTAAAACTCCGGGTAAAATTACGAACCCAAGTAAAACTCCGGGCAAAATTACGAACCCAACTAAAACTCCGGGTAAAAAATACGAACCCAACTAAAAAGACCGGATAAAAAATACGAACCTAACTTAAGACTCCGGGTAAAATTACGAACCCAACTAAAAAGTCCGGGTAAAATTACGAACCCAACTAAAAAGTCCGGGTAAAATTACGAACCCAACTAAAACTCCGGGTAAAATTACGAACTCAACTAAAACTCCGGGTGAAATTACGAACCCAACTAAAACTCCGGGTAAAATTACGAACCCAACTAAAACTCCGGGTAAAATTACGAACCCAACTAAAAGTCCGGGTAAAAAATACGAACCCATCTAAAAAGTCCGGGTTAAAAATACGAACCCAACTAAAACTCCGGGTAAAATTACGAACCCAACTAAAACTCCGGGTAAAATTACGAACCCAACTAAAACTCCGGGTAAAATTACGAACCCAACTAAAACTCCGGGTAAAATTACGAACCCAACTAAAAAGTCCGGGTAAAATTAGGAACCCAAATAAAACTCCGGGTAAAAAATACGAACCCAACTAAAAAGTCCGGGTAAAAATACGAACTTAACTTAAAACTCCAGGTAAAATTACGAATCCAACTAAAACTCCGGGTAAAAAATACGAACCAAACAAAAAAGTCCGGGTAACATTTAGAACCCAACTAAAACTCCGGGTAAAAAAATACGAACCCAACTAAAACTCCGGGCAAAAATACTAACCCAACTAAAAAGTCCGGGTAAAAAATACGAACCCAACTAAAACTCCGGGCAAAATTACGAACCCAACTAAAACTCCGGGTAAAATTACGAACCCAACTAAAACTCCGGGTAAAATTACGAACCCAACTAAAACTCCGGGTAAAATTGCGAACCCAACTAAAAAGTCCGGGTAAAATTACGAACCCAAATAAAAAGTCTGGGTAAAATTACGAATCCAACTAAAACTCCGGGTAAAATTACGAACCCAACTAAAACTCCGGGTAAAATTACGAACCCAACTAAAAGTCCGGGTAAAAAATACGAACCCAACTAAAAAGTCCGGGTAAAATTACGAACCCAACTAAAACTCCGGGTGAAATTACGAACCCAACTAAAACTCCGGGTAAAATTACGAACCCAACTAAAAGTCCGGGTAAAAAATACGAACCCAACTAAAAAGTCCGGGTAAAATTACGAACCCAACTAAAACTCCGGGTGAAATTACGAACCCAACTAAAACTCCGGGTAAAATTACGAACCCAACTAAAAGTCCGGGTAAAAAATACGAACCCAACTAAAAAGTCCGGGTAAAATTACGAACCCAACTAAAACTCCGGGTGAAATTACGAACTCAACTAAAACTCCGGGTAAAATTACGAACCCAACTAAAACTCCGGGTAAAATTACGAACCCAACTAAAAGTCCGGGTAAAAAATACGATCCCAACTAAAAAGTCCGGGTAAAATTACGAACCCAACTAAAACTCCGGGTGAAATTACGAACTCAACTAAAACTCCGGGTAAAATTACGAACCCAACTAAAACTCCGGGTAAAATTACGAACCCAACTAAAAGTCCGGGTAAAAATACGATCCCAACTAAAAAGTCCGGGTAAAATTACGAACCCAACTAAAACTCCGGGTGAAATTACGAACCCAACTGAAACTCCGGGTAAAATTACGAACCCAACTAAAACTCCGGGTAAAATTACGAACCCAACTAAAACTCCGGGTGAAATTACGAACCCAACTAAAACTCCGGGAAAAATTACGGACCCAACTAAAAGTCCGGGTAAAAAATACGAACCCATCTAAAAAGTCCGGGTAAAATTACGAACCCAAGTAAAACTCCGGGTAAAATTACGAACCCAACTAAAA